>VACF01000410.1:0-246487 GCA_006891605.1 Pleurozium schreberi | reverse complement strand
GTCCCACACAAACATATATTTTGTCATCCATCAGAGACTAAACGTCCACGGCGTCCTTGTTGGGTTAAGTTACTCCCTCTCCGTTTGTCTCAAAATAAATCCATGGTTTCTTTTATCTTTGTTTTTGGAACACAAACAAGACGACATTTCACTGCAGGGGTCAAATCCATCACTAACTTAGCACTCATTTAACCCTTAAAAGATGGACTAGTGACCATGGAAAGCATCCATTTTGATATCCTGGTTTGATAAAATCATTTGGAGTCAAAAAAGTGTACAATAAATAGGGGAATTAAAGGGACTCACACTAATTAATCAACATTTCACACTATACAAATCTCTACATGTAGTTGTTTGGTCCCCTTAATATACCTATTTAGTGTAGAAGATCTTCCCTTTCCACATGAAATTCAGAGGATGAATAGTTGCACTTCTATCCTATGTAGAAAGACTCTTATCATCCATTAGATACAAAACGTCCGCCTCGACTGTTTAAGTGCTTAAGCAATTTTGGAGCTTATCCTCAATAGTACAAGGTGGTGGAATTTTTTCCTAGGTTGCAAGATAGGAAATATGAGAATTGCAAGTTTTGAGAATTGTATTCTCCTAAATCAAAATTACAGGGAATTTTGTGAGCCAAAAAGTACTTTTCACCAATAGCCAATCATATCACTCTAGAGGCTTCCAATTCTAATCATTCCAAAACTATTTTCTTGCTTGATTCTTCATACTTTCTTGCTTACTACTATGGGACATGAGTCATAACTGTATGTGTCTAAATCTTCAAAAGGACCAAAAAAAACATACATTCAAAGCTTTGGTTGAAAATATTGTACCTTACTTGTTGGGTATTGGGTGAGGTCGACAATTGGTGGCCTACCTCAAAAGCAGGGCTTTTTTTTTTGACTTTTTGGTGCCAAATTGCACTTGAAAAAATAGTTTGGCTAAAAAATGCCAAAAAAAATGTCAAAAAACTTGGATGAAATCGCCAAACAACTTTGAATTTTAAAAAAATCTTTGATGAAATTGCCAGATTGTGGATGAAAACCATAGTATACATCCAATATGTGGATGAATGTTGTAATTTGGAGCACCACTGTAACATTTAATGTCGCCACTGTGGCACTTTGTAAAAAATGAAAAAAAAAGCCCTGCTCAAGAGGAAAATCAACTTATGGGCCGCTTTTACATCGTAAGGCTAGGCCATGTCCTCTTGAGGCTAATAGCACAAAATTTCAACCCCTTTCAAACTTGAAATTGTCCTCAAGTACTCACATGAATAAGGTTACAATATGGGCCAATTCTCCCATATGTAAAGTCCTTGAGGCCAAGAAGCCAGGCTGAATTGGCTCCGCATCGAGATGTAAAGCGACCCTAAGTTTATGACTTAGTCATAGTACCTCGAATTTATTTTGAGACAAAGAGAGCATACCAGTAGTGATGAAATACATAACAACACGACAACCGTGTTAAGCGTGACGAAATATCGGCAGATTTATTCGTGCAAGTAAAGCTACATTACCTACTGTGGCTTGTGTAGCTACACCCCATTTTGTTGGTGAAGTGAGCATCTCTGAAACGTTTCCAAAGTTCTGAGTGTTTGCATTTTGAAGATCCAGGAAATKGGAGACTAGGATGGTTGTTGGAGTGGTGGCAAATCTATTGTGTAAAGCCTTCAAAAAGAAGTAGAGTTCTGCAAAGAGATCTTGCCATGGGTTCCCATGAAGTTCCCAAGATGGCTCCCATTAATCCAACTTGTTGCAAAATTTGCAAAAGCTGCGGACATCCGTCAAATCCAACCTATAAGGTGGGTACCCCCAAAAGCGCCACTTTAAGGTCTATGGGTACTTTGAATGTTAAGTTGATAATAGTGAGTACAGGATTGTAAAGACATTAGGAAAAGTTTGAGGTCTCCGAAAGGCTGTTAGAACGAATCAATCACAAGGCCATGTGACATTACAATTTTTTATTTATTTTTAATTTTAATTTATTTTTTAAAATTTAAAATTTTTAAAATTTAAAATTTATATAAAAAATAAAAAATAAAAAATAAATATTTTTTTATTGAGAATCTGATGTGGCACTAGTAAAGCCACGCAATATTTCAAAAAAAAAAAATTCCTAGAATAGCACCGCGGCCTTTTAGAACTCACAACCTTCTGGAGACCTCATATTTCTCCTAATGGATGTGTAGAAAAGGAAAAAATGTACAAAAAAAATTCAGATTTCGATAAATATGAGACTACAGTAGGGGGACAAAGTTATGGAAGTAGAGTATTCAAAAGCGCTCATAGGCTGCACCAAAAATCAGCAGTCACATGATCAAAGTTCCCCTCCCAAGGTGGCAGAATGAAAAGAAATGGAGTTGCAATCGTATTTAAAACAATGAAAAAAACTAACCGAATTGGTAACCAACAAGCAATAGAAAAGCTTGTCAGTAATCAATGGAAATTGTCCATGTGTTTCAAAGAAGAGAAAAGAATGATTACCTTGTGAGAGAAATAAATTAACATGTAATATGAGCTTAGAAGCATGTCACCAATACCAAAATGGCCAATAGTTCTTTGATGAACCACCATATTCACTCACTGACAATTTGAGTACATAACTACACCATTTAAGGGCTTAATCTAGGATGCGCTTTAAGGCACTGCGCCATAATGGGGGTACCCACCTTAATTGTCCTTGAAAATWTCTTGAAAACATGTTTCTAGATGACCTTAACCCTTAAAAAAATTTACAAAAAACTCTTGGTTTGTATTCTTTAAAACATTGTTAACACCTAAAGAACCAACATGCGCTTTTTTTGGCTACTTAGCAATTTGAGGCAAGTATGTGTGATTGGAGATTTCCATATTTTTGGTTCAATTTTTAATAGAAGGTGAGAATGAGGAATATCTTTCATATGCACTAAATTTCATGACATTTGGAAATATGAGTCAGAAGTTATGGCCCAATATTTCTCTTTTTTGGTAAATGGACAGTCCAGGCAGATGAGAAAAAAACACTTTTTTTCACAAAAAAGTTTTGAGATTGGCTTTCTAGAGTTATATGTACGTGGAAAGCTTTGCATCATTCCATTTGATCAATGAGTCAAAATTTATGAGAATATTTTGTTTGTGGGTAGCAATTTTTTTTTAGGCAATTAAATGCCCAATTTCTTCAAAAAAATGTCTAGCTTCAAGCCTATAGAAAGAAAAAGGGTAAATGAGTGAAAAAATGCCTGACATAAATTATGGCCTTCTACACTAATGCCACAATGCTTCCTAAACCTCATTTCATTTGTAATACAAAGCCAATACATACAAAAATTGCATACAAAAATTACATATTCAAAATTACATACTCTAAATTGGCCTCTTTCAGTTAAAGCCCTACAAGTGATGGAGACACACAACTTAAAAGCTCTTGAAAGGAAGGCCACCTAAACCATTTGTCCGAAAACCAAAAAAAACACATTGGCGGGTAGTTATGGAATCTCTACTCTAAAACAAACTTTAAAATCCTTTATCGTACTTAACTTCCTAATATTATTTGAAAAAAACAAAATTGTAGGATGTAGATTGTTTATTACAACATTGCAACCATTGGAATTGGCATTTTTCAATTCCATAATTAAACTCTTAACAATTTAGTATTTTGAAGCATTCTCTACTACAACCTACTTACTTTTTCTGTTTCCCTATATGTTGTATAGTACAGTTCAAATGATCTGAATTTTTTCAAGAAAGCGGCCAACTTGTTTAGAAAAAAGATTCCAAAGAAGCACCACCATATTGGACATTCTTGTGAGGTGCAACTACCCTATTCTTCTCTAGGCCAAAAAAACGAATTCAGTGAATTTGAATGCTTATTTCTTGCAATCTACGAGGTGAGAATTTACGAAAGTTTTACTACATGTTTAGAAGTCAACATACTACAAGATCCTATGGTTACATGTGTCAAAAAAAGGTTTTTTTTTTCAAAAATTTGGTACTTGTACTAAGAATGGCATTTTTGGAGCATTTTTGGTGAAAACATACTCCTGAACTTTTAGGGGTTAAATTATCAGGTGATGRTTGTGAGRWACCCAAACYGAATGGYGTGGTTGGAGGTTTAATACCTGGCAGCTCTAAAACCAGTCTCTCTTCTTGACAGAAACCCTCATAGTGTGTTTCCTAAATATGTTTGTGTCAAAATAAAAAGTGCGTGGCAAAAAGGGTGCCTCCTAGGCCCAAAAAATTGGAAAAAAACAGTGAATGTGTGTAAGTTCTACTGCTTAAATTTTAAGAATGGAAACAAGAATCTAAGGTCATTCTTCATTTTGATTTGTCAATGCAAGGAAATGAAAACTCCACCCTACGGTACGCACGCCCCCTGCAGGTCCAACAAGAATGGGGAGTCGCCTAGATACTGAGGCCTCAGGATCTGCATGTCAAGAGCAGTAGTTGCTCGCTGGAACTCATGTTCCTCCGCTGCTGTCCTACCCACCATCACGTTTGGCATGGATGGCATGGAATCGTAACTGCGTGTGTTTTTCCCCACACCAATGCAATGTTACCCAAAGGGTAAAAAAACAACAACCAAATGAACAAACCAACGAACCAACGAATGGACGAACGAATTGATGAACGAACAAACAAACAAATTGAAGAATGAACAAACAAACTAATGAATGAACGAATCATCAAGTGGACAAAGTAATGAACGAACAAACTAACAAACAAAAGTTGGCAAAGCGCACCTTGTATTGACACGTAGAAGAGGCAAAAATTGCACACTCTATTCCAGGTTTAAAGCTCACTGGCACCCTCAGTGCAACAGATATGAATTTGAAGCTCCCCCAAGGCATTTCTTAATAACAGGGGCTTGAGAGCCACCATGGCCAATAAGGTAGGAGGTCCATAAAGCGCCCACCTAAGGGCCGAAGCTGAATTTTGGCAAGGTGAAACTGTTTGAAATATTTTTCAGTAAATTCTTGTTGAAAGACAAGTGGAATTGGCATCTAACCCAAGTCGTTTCATTATTTTTGGAGCTTTGAGTAATTAGTTATGATTTTTTGAAGTTGCAGAAAAGTGCATTTCAATGGGCTCTAAAACCGATCACCTCCTCAAATGTAGACTGCTTGTACATTGGAGAGTGCAAAATGTACGTCCAGAGCTTGATTGGTTTTAGAACTTGCTCCATTTTAGGACCTCCTACCTTATTGAGTGTCATACCGTGACCAAGCTATGTTATGTTATGTCTCTCTTGGTGATGCCCCCTTGCAATTTGAATTGAAAAGTTATTCGTCACCAGCTTTTTCATCATGGGGTTAGAATATCTGAGGCAACACACAGACACTGATGCAGTTTTTTGCGGCATTCAATAGACTGTCATGAATGAGCTTCGCCATGTCCAGTTCAGAGCTTTAAATTCGGGGTACCTGGGAACGTACCTTGGTTCTAACCTAAGCTAAAACTCGTACCTTGGTTCCAAATTGTTTAGAAAAGTCACAGAAGCTAAGCGTAGATTGTTTCATGATTTGTCCGAAGTCTTTCATTGCACAACTATTGAAGCTTTGGTGGTGTTAACTTGTCATGAATGGGCTTAGCTTTTGTCATTAGAACTTGTCGGGTGGAAGCTGGGAATGGTGTTCCAAAGCCTAGATTGCTTCGTGATTTGTCACAACCTTTTTTTTTTTAAAGTTTTAAAAAGTGTTTTTTTGAGACATGAGTGAAGCAAATCTTTCGGTTAACTGAACTTACTGCAAAGGAAATTAAAGAGAACAAGTGACCAGCTGGGTGGGGTGGGGGTGGGTCAGCCAAAAACCCTGTCACAGGCTTTGATCTTGCAGTTATTGAAGGTGCTGGGTAGATGTGTCATGAATGTGAGCTACTTCAAATCAGTTTGAGTATTTTCTAGGTTCTACAGAATTGAGAATAGCTAGCTAGATAGCCAAACCGCTTTCTCGATTGTTTGATGAATTGTCAATGCAAGCTTTGATTTTGAAGGCGCAAGTGGCGCAACTGCAATGCTGCATTGATTTCTCACAAGTGCAGCTTTGTGAGCTGCGAATGGAGTCAGGGTTTAAGAGGCTTGAATGAGCCAAGCGTCGCAACACGCGCTTTCAAATGTGTTTCGAAAGTGTTCGCGGCTCGATCAGTGCTCTCCTACGGTGAAATTGCCAGCTTTGAAGAAGCTACGCTGCCAAGAGTGCAATTCTAAAGAGAAGCCCTTGGTCATGGACCGTGGTAGCTACTCCAGCGAGCTTCTTTCGGATGTGTGATCGCGTTTAGAGAGACTGCCAATTTCAAATTTGCAGTGAGAGAGACGATCATTCTTCACACAGCGCCAACAATCATCGTCTTGCAAGCAAGTGTTTGTTTGTGTGCGCACATCGAGGTTTGAAATTGTGGACTGTGTGTGGAAGCAGGGTTTAAGTGGTTTCCGAAATTGTGAGCGTTTCCCAATACTGGCGACAGTCGTACTACTCTGACACTGTTCTTCATCAGCCATGGCGTCTCAGGCGCTCGCTCGCGACGCTCATCTCCTTGTGGCCTCGAATTCAACGCCGTCGCGAAAGCTCTCAACCGTAGCTACAAAGTGGAAGCCACTGAAAGTCGTCATGACCACTTCCATTCCCAGGTGACTATCGCACTTCCCCTTTTCCTAATCAGCTCATCTTCTTCCTCTCGCAAATTGGAGCTTCTCGCACAGAATCAATCAGCAACCTTTTAATAGACTCTCACGGGATGCCGATCAAGGTTGCAAAATTCCTTTGYCATTGGCCGGGTCCAGGAAGTGGTGAGGTTTCTTGATAGCGGAACATTGAGAAGGTAGGGTGTCGTTAAAAATCGATGGAAGAACGTTAACGATGTCGTTGCAACGCATGAGATTCTGACCACATTGTCGACATATTGCCTCGTGAAAGAAAAGTTGTGATTCGATGCTGATTTCTCGTGAAAGATCCTCGTGAAAACAAGCTGTGACCMCATTGTCGAAATACAGCTATGGTTCTAAGCAGCTTCTCGGATTTCCTGAGTGCAGAGAGAAAATTGCGCCTCCGCTTTTCAAGACGAAGCCTCCCCTGCGGACTTTGCAACCCGTGAAGGTGGAGGTGATCTCTTCCCTGGACTCTTGGGCGGAGCGTAACCTGCTTCCCATGCTGAAGCCTGTGTCCAAGTCGTGGCAACCGCAGGACTTCCTCCCCGACGCTTCTTCCGAAGGCTTCTTCGAGGAGGTGCGGGAGCTTCGCCTTCGTGCTTTGGAGCTCCCGGACGACTACTTGGTGTGCTTGGTGGGCGACATGATCACGGAGGAGGCGTTGCCGACGTACCAGACCATGTTCAACACGTTCGAGGGCGTGAGGGATCAGACGGGATGCAGTCCGACGCCGTGGGGTGTGTGGATTCGAGCGTGGACGGCGGAGGAGAATCGGCATGGGGATCTGTTGAATCGTTATTTGTATTTGTCGGGGAGAGTGGATATGAAGATGGTGGAGAGGACGACGCAGTACTTGATCGGATCTGGGATGGTAAGCTTTCTCTCGCYTTCTGCAATTGTAGCTTGAAAACTGATTCTGCACAGGTCGCTGCTTGTGTTTGTTGGTTCCTTTTTTTGCGAAGAATAGTGTTTGTTGCCTTCATTTTTGTTGTGTTTAGAGCACTTTCGTTGCCAAGGGTAGCGCTTCTGAGATCGAAACCCGTAGAGTCTTCATCGTCTGTCCCTGCCTGCATTTATACCATGACAACGAAACCTTGCCTGCACAATTCTCTATTGTCGCGTTCGTTGCTTCCTTTTTTTACATTGCAGAGGATGCTATTCGTTGCTTTCGTTTTTGTATCTGCTTAGAGCAGTTTCATTGTTTCAAGGGTGGTGCTTCCCCGCTTGAATCCCGTAGTCTTCACCATCTCTCTGTATCTGCAATTATACCTTGAAAACAAACTCTTCACGGTTCTCTAGTTGCGTTCGTTGCTTCATTTTTACATTGCAAAGGCTGTCGTTCGTTGCCTTCATTTTTGTATCTGTTCAGAGAGGTTTATCGCGAGGGTAGCGCTTCCACTTTCGAATCCCGTAGAGTCTTTACCACCGTTCTCCATTTGTAATAATACCTTGAAAGCTAATTCTTCATAGTTCTCTACTTGCGTTCGTTACTTCCCTTTTTTATAATTAGAAAGCTCTTGTTTTCTCTTCATTCACGGAAGTCGAAGGCAACGAGACAGTGTAAACCTTCGTCACACCTTCCACTCATGGAACTCCCGACAAACTAACCGCTATCCATCTGGAACAATATGAGGATTTTACCAAAACTATTAGTAGTAGTGGTAGTATTGTGCAAACAAAATTAATTCTCAGCAAAAACGTTTAATTTCCTGGGATTTTGCGGGAAGGTGATAAGGAATGATGCTCTTCTGAAGGTTTGAACGCCTATGAATTCTTTTGTGAAGGTTTGAATTCAAATGAATGCTTTTCTGAAGGTTTGAATGCCTTTGGTACTGCAGGAGCCCCACATTGATCAGAATCCTTACAACGGCTTCATCTACACGTCGTTCCAGGAACGAGCGACGTTCATTTCCCACGGCAACACGGCGCGTCACGCCAAGCAAGTGGGCGAGCACAAACTGGCCACCATCTGCGGCATCATCGCCTCCGACGAGAAGCGGCACGAGATCGCCTAATAGCCATTTCCTGTGGAGAATTTTTGGACTTGCTGCTTAGTAATGTTACAACTCTTCCACTTCGTTTTGCTGTGTGAAGCTCCAACTCTTGAAGCAATGAAGCCGGAAGATACATTGAAGATCCATTGAAGTTCAAGTTTCTTTCTCCTTTCACGACAGCTGAATGTACAGAAACCGTAAAATGAAATGCGACAGCAAGCGGCAGCATGAAATGGGCAATTCTCAGATTCTCCAGTTGATTGAAGTATCACAAAAATTCATTATAAAACAGTATTAGAATGACTACGGTAATTGATCATATGATCAACTGAAGTAATGGTAAATTAGGTGATATTTAATTGCCTCAAATCATCACTTGAGCTTTAAGAGCTTAGCTTCAGTTTTGGGTGTGAGGTCTGCTGTTGATTTTGGTAGAGTTGACGCATGTGCCAGTTGAGAGGTAATATACTAACACCTTAATTAAATATGCTGTAAGTGATACTCTTTTTGTCTACCAGAGACGGCAATGATATTGCACTTCGTATGTAGACATATTTGTTGGTGTGGAAATTCTCATGGTTCTTACTAATATGTGTCAAAAGTTTTTTTTAATTTTTTGACGTCATAGTCTTCAGAATCGGGTGTGAAATGCAAAAGAATCTTACAAAATAAGTTCTTGTTATGTGAGATAGGGATATCAGGATTCAGGGCTTTTTTTTTTGGCTTTTTGGTGCCAGATTGCACTAGAAAATATAATTTGGCTAAAAAAAAGTCAAAAATAAAGTCAAACAACTTGGATGAAATCGCCAAACAACTTTTGATTTTATAAAAATCGTAGATGAAATCGCCAGATTTTGGATGAAAACCATACTATACATCCAATATGTGGATGAATGTTGTAATTTGGAGCACCACTGTAATATTTAATATTGCCATTGTGGCACTTTGTAAAAAATGAAAAAAAAACCCTGATTCAAGTTGAGAATCTGTACACGAAATAGTGGAATTAGGTTTCCCCACTACTAAATTCTCAACAATTGGACACTAAATAAATATTTTGAAATATTTTTAGTTAGGTTTATATGATTGAAAGTCATTGTACAAGAATGCATTAGTTTTGGATTAGGTTTTGTTGTAATTAGGACTCATGAACTTCCATGTGCACAAATGGAAATACTTTTAGAAATATATGTTGAATTTGATAACTTATATAGGAACTTGGTTGATGTAAGGCAACCTAATTGCATTTTATTTTGTGTACTTCATAACTTATAGTTCCAAGAGCCCATCGTATCTTAGCTATGAGTGGACCAAGGCAATGTAGGTCAAAGATTGTGCAATAGTTGTGCTAGTATCAAGATGTTTAGGAGTATATTTTGTAATTAGGAAGACAGTAGATTCTTATCATGAAAAATTACATGCAAAAGTCAATGGTTGGATCTCATTCAACCACATTCATTGACTGATGTTCTAAAAAGGTCAGTATATGTTGCCATATGATATTAGAAAATAACCTCCTTTGTTTGTACAATGACAATGATTGTCATCTAGTGAAGTAGACTCCTTTGCTTATCTTTGACATACAATATTCTCAATAATGATTATTTGCCAAAGTTTGTAGATTATGTTGTGGGGGGAATGCATCCTTCTTTGTTTGTGCAAATAAGAGCATCCTCAATCCAACCACCACATAGGCCTTGCAATAATTATGCCATAGTTTGTCCCTTGCTTAAGAAAAAAATTGACCCATTCAAACTACCAATACACTTGTTACAATCAAGGACTTGTTATTAGGAGGCCTATTCACATCAAATGTAGAGTGTTTTTAGAGCCTCTCAAAGCATTCTTACTTGTTTGTCGGTGACAGATGGCAACCATTCTGTCTCATTAGTAGTTARTAGTGAAAGGGAAGAACTTTTCAAGGAGCACAAATTATATTTAATAAAAGTACCATTTCAAATGATGAAACGCTTTTTCATTCTAGTGCAATGAAAATATAATGTCTCTAGATTGCGGATGCTCAAGCAAGTACAATTTTTCACATTCAAGTTAAGTTTCTTAAATTGAGCAAATTTTTGGTAATTTGTAAGACAATGGTATTTAGATGAAAAACGTACAAGAGAAAAATAAAATAATTGGCTTGAAAGATGGTAAGAAAACCCTTTGGTTCTTGCCCATTCAAGCTTGAATGAGGGCCAAATCACTCTATATTACGAGATCATAGGAGCCTAGAGTGTCAACTATAGAGTTAGCTAATACAAGAGCCAAACATAATTGGTCATGCCCAAGTGTCAAATCACCTACTAATCATGGTCCATAATGCTATTCACTTCACGTTATACTCACCTCTTATAACTTTTTTTCAACTACTTGGAAGTTTTGACCTCTATTAAATTATTCATAATAACACTAGAACAAAATGGGAGTTTTTATGATTGCAAAATAGGACTGCACTAAGTTGTAAAATATCAAAATATAACTTATACAAAAATCACTATAGATGACACGCAACATGACTAGGTCTAGTTATTATCCACTAGTCACATTGGACACAAGTGATATTTATAGTCATATGTGTGAGGGGTGTAATTACCTTCATTAAGCCAACATGGTGTATAGGTTGACTATCCTTGTACAATTTGACTTTCTCTTAAACAGCCCACACAAATAAAAAATAATCCTATGTGGCATGTGACTCCATGTAGTCATATACTGTAGGACTTGGTCCAAATATCGCTCTCGGGAGACCCACCCACCACGCTGGTAAGTAGTAGAATGATGTCAGCCCGCCTCACTGCGGTCCCATCCCTCTCCAATAAGAGTCAGTCCATTAACAGCATTGGCAGCAGCTCCAATTCGTGTCTGAAAGGACTCTTGCGAATCATCAGTCACTTATTGAGCTCAAGCTCTCCAGGAAGACACCCGGAACTCTACGTTACTCCACCTCTGTTTTCCACTTCCACTTTTCTAGCTGCATAAAACTTCACATGCGTCGACTTTTATTGAAAAGAGCTCAGCCGGTAAGTTAATGATAACACTCAGCAGGGAGATCACACAATGAGTATTTCAACAGGAGGTTCTAGCTAGGTATGTAACGACCATGAAATTTTCAAACATGAACAAGAGATGATTCTTTATTCATACTTTCTGAGAACACTCCTAGAGGACCTCAATAACTTGTCTACTGTCTTGTCGACATTACAGTCTGTCGAATCATGACAATGACTTTGGTTCGTTTCGTTTGACACCTGAAACRAAGTTGATAAGGTTCATATGAAGTCGATGGAATTAATAAGAAAAACAAACAAAAACATGTTCGTATAATAAAGGCTGCATAAGCCTTTGTACTCAGGTATTGCTCACCAGAACTTAGCCTAACAAAAGAAAAGAAACAAAAGCTCTGATTTCCCTACTTCCCGCGATCTCTTTGTACAGTAAAGCAAGGATTCATGTGCCATATTACCGTACTCTAATTCCTCACTTCCACTTTCTTTGGTATTATAATCCATGAGTACCTTTACTTCAGTGTCCTTCCTGCACTGCAAAACACAACAGTGTTTTTCTAACAGTCCGTCTTCATGTGATGCTCTGGCAACGGCATCTAGTCTATTGAGGCAATTGGAGCAGAAAGACTGACTCAGTTTCGTGCAAGCGGAGCGGGGTTCTCAAGGACTTTCAGGAAGCATCCCTAAGCAGCTGCATAGCATTCCAAACCGGTTGGACAAGATGGCCCTTCCGACGTTCTCCTTCCTTGAAGAGTTCGCGTGGATATCAATAGGAGCACGCCTGACATGAGTCAATCAAACCACTCTTTCAATATAGCCAGCCCCACATATTATCATGATTGAAAGCCATTAAGACGAGACTGAGGRCACAGCAATGAAACATCCAGAACCGAATGRRACCGCAAACTAMTGRACCTCGGATCCTACCAACTCTGCGAAGGAAGGCAAAGAGAATCATAACATTTGGCCATGATAAGATCCTATTATTTCTAAAATCAATGAGTTCAGAATAGGAAGCCACATCAAAGAGCTCATGAGAGTGCTTGCAACTTGAGTATAGGCGAAGATAAAGCTATGATTCAACATTCTTTCAACAACACAAAAAGGAAGCTCGCATATCACCGATCTATCTAAAAAATGTCAAGTCAGAGCCAATTGACAAAAACTCCCAATTGAGCAGCACGAAGGTGAACCAAAGATATTGTCAAAGTCGAAAAACGCACCTGGATTTTGCATTGGATCGGGACAGCTGCGGAGTAAGAGCAACGTTCTCCGCATCGCCGAACCCATTGCAAGCCTCCTGTTGTTTCTTCAACAACTCCATCCTCGACTGCACCATCCGAGGCTTCATTTGCTCATTCCTCCCCGTCGCCATAGCCATGTCGGTGAACAAAAGGTCCTTCAACATACTCCCTTGCACACTCGTCTTCTCAGCAGGCGAATCCTGGGGTGAGCCCGCATTGGTAGACCCGCCAGAAGCAGACGAAGGAGAAGAAGACGATGACACTGACGAATTCGAGCTGTCGCTGAAGAAGTAATKCTCACGGTGAAGGAATCGAAGGGGAGACAACGACCTGTGCTTCCGTTCCTGCATTCCCAGCACAGTCGTCTCCTCGTCTGTCGTCATTATGAATCCACACAAGTTCGGCACTTTCACGGATCCCTGCGGTGACGGAAAGCTCTTGAAGGAGCCGCTACTACTGGAGACCTCTGAGCAGGAAGAAGAGTCTGAGTGGCGGAGATGCTGAAGTCGTGGTGGAAGTCGTAAGCTCGGAACAAGCTTGCCGTTCGAAAAAAGATCCTCAGCTGTTGTTGCAGGTACTGGTGGCTCCACGAAACGGCTGCTGAACTCGAACTCCGTGTTGGAAGACTCGCGAGACAGGCTCTCGGTTGAAGTTGTGTCCGAGGTGCAATTGCTGCTGGTTGAGGAGCCTTGGTGCATCGTCTCCTCCATTTCCTCCGTTTCGTAAGAGATTGAAGGTATGTTGAGAGGCTCCTTCTTTGGTGTGCCTGGAGTGAGCTCCCAAGCAAAAGGAATCGCAGCAAGAACCTCGCCTAATGGCGCTTCCTCGACTTCCTTCGTGAAAGCGCGTCGGGGACTGGAAGGGGCGCTTGTGTATGGCGTCGGAAGGGAAAGATCGTCGATGTCGTCCTCTATGTAACCGAAATTGTCTTTCCGACGAGGGGAAACACTCAACCTGAAAACGGAGAGCGCTTCCATCTCGAACAGCTGGTTGAACTTCCACAGRTTGAAAACTTTCTCGTCAATCGCAACTCGGGTTTCGCAGTTACGCACTCGCTAACACTCGCTTGGTGGTGCGGCGGCCATGACCAATTTGCAGCGAGATGAAGAGTATTCAGCGTGAATTTCAAGACGCCTAGCAGCAATTCGGAAATTCAAGAATCTTCACAAGTCGTGCAAACTGTGGAGCTCATTAGGCCAATGTAATCTCCGCACTACAATTGCATCCCACCAAGCTGCGTATCAGTACAAAATTGCACCAGACAGAAASATTTCCCGTGTATGCAAAAATCGGAAAGAATTAGAGATGAACTTGGGAATGTCGCTATAACCTCTTCTACATATACAATTTCATACCCAGGTGGTTCCGTCACGAGAAATTCAAAGCTACCAACTACCAGGAAGTGTGGGAGACAAGAAACTAACTTCATCACAAATTCGATTAAGCCAAGAAAACCAGAACGCGGGAATCCATGGTTCTTCTCAAGGAAGGAACAATGCTATCTGAAAAAGGGGGATGAACAACAACGTCAACTCCAAACCAGGAACCCAATTTGGAAGTACAGAATCAGGGATACTGGAGATCAAAGAGCGCAAAAGAAAGTGAGACGATGGACAAGTACCACARCCAGCAACTGCTATTCACCGCCTKGCCTTGCCTAAAACCAAGCTTATTGCTTAGCAAAGCAATGCGGTCTCGTGAGAATCACGGGTCTACGGGMGCGCCAAGCCGCCGCCCCGACCTCAGATTGCAAGAACCAGGAATACTGGGACGAGCCGATCCACTAGCAAGGACCCGGGGCCCCGCCCGGGGCAAGCAACCACCCAGAGTAGCGTCTCGTGAGACAAATGCGTGGGTACCCACAGTCATAAAGCTACAGTAGGRACCCCCTACCACAAAAAAGATGCGGTATATAACCAGAAGAAGCAAGAATTCTTGCAAATACAGTAAAAAAGCATTGTTTGAATGGCCGCTTCAGCAAAGTAGCAGCCAGAACTCCCACTTGATGATGATGAGAACGAGAATTCAATACTTGAATAGTGGACGAAGGGGCGTGGCTCCCGAGGAGTCCCCTCTCACCAGATAGAGTAGCGGGTAAATTTAGACTGCGTTGGCTTGTCCGAACATGCGGTGAAGTCGCAGTCGCAGATTCTCCTTTCTAAAATCATTTCTTCAGCATTGGTACATATTGATTTTGGAGATGTTCTAAAATCATTTCTTCAGCATTGGTACATATTGATTTTGGAGATGTACACAAAATATGACTACAGTTTTAGCTAGGTAGGGTGCAGTTTTGGGTGTACCCACCTTTAGTCTTCATTTCGACTGCAATATGATATTCCATTTGGATGTTTACAATTAGGATAGAACCACCCATTACCAACCAGTGCTCCATAGCCAACCATAGATTGACTTATTTCCAACCAAGGCTAGAATGGTTTTTTTCATCTTTTCAAGGTTGGGACTAAAAGTACATGATACATGTTCCAAAGTAGTGCAAAAAAAAAGTAGGAAGCAATGATTGGAAAATTAGTTTTTTGAATGATCGGAATTAGAAGAGTCTACAGATCGGTCATGGGTCCGGAGCACTTTTTGCCTTTCAAAATTCATAGTAATTTCAATTCATGTGATAAAATTACCAAAGTTTTTCCAATCCTCATCATTTTTATCAACACACCTCTAAAAATATTTACCTTGCACTCTGTTGCTTCAGATTTGTCCAAATTCCTTATTTGGTCAGTTATAGGTGGTTCTACCTTATACTACAATTATATGGCATAATTTTACAATGGTGAGCGGTAAAGTATAGGATTAGGATCCTTGCTACTATAGTACGTATGGACACCTATAAATATCACTTATTGCAATTACCTAAAAAGAATTGACTTAAATTTATGGCCAAAAGTACTACACACAATTGTGTGTTACTTTTATTAGCAAATTGAAGAAAATATAAGCTAAAGTACAAGTATCAATGGGTTCAAAGTAACATTAATCCCTCACTGACCATGAAAACACAATATGTTCTTTTCAAATTTTCAATGGCAAATTCTCAATAGAATGAAACACATCTAWGTATATTGTAAAGTAGGATCTTGTAGTGTAACAATTTGACATACTTGTTACATTTTTCGATTTTCATAATTTCAATGTCAAGAAGAATTTTAAACTTTATTAAAGAAATGTAATATAATAGAAATAGGGAACAAACATTAAAAAAAACTATTGAAAGGAATAATTAGAAGGGATGGAAAAAAAACATTCTCATGGACATTTTTAATCTTTATTTTGCAAAAATAAATGAGGTTTAGAGAACTTTTTTTCAAATTTTTACTTTTACCAATTTTAAAAATCAAGGTTCAAATTGGTGTGATGAAGGACACAAAATAATTAGAATAATTCCAAAAAAAATTGAAGATGATATAAAGATATTCTAATAATATCAATTGCCAAATCTCAAAAATTGATGCATGGGTGATTGCAAGAAACCCTTGTTCTATATTTTGTCCCCTTGGCCTCGGACATGTGATTTTTTGCTCATAACTTTTGTGTAGTATTGTAGTTTCACGTGACATTTTAATTGAAGGTGTATGTGGTAGTTTTAGACATTATATAATTTTTTGAGTATTTTTAAATTGTTTTACTATTTTTAAATAGCCCCTGATTAGATGTCTACCTTGGTCATTTTGGAGTTTTTTAGTCTTATTTTTGACCCAAAAATACAAATTTGAAGCTCAAAATTGGGATTCAAGGAGTTTTACTGAAGTTAGACAATCCCAAGAGAGGTTTTCTAAGAATGATAAATTTTTCACCTTCCACATGTGCTCAAAGTGCACTACCTTTGCGCAAGTGCCCAGAACACAATTTCATTTTCCCAAAGATGAAAATGGTTGAGGAAAAGCATATTTGAATTTTTTTAAATGGTTTTTTTATTTTTTATTTTTGAAATTTTTTACTATTTTCTAAAAATCAAACAACAAGTCTTTATTTTCTTAGTATGTTCCATTGGGCCTTTTTTGTAAATAACTTTTAGAGACAAATTTTTCTAGGTTGTAAATTCTAGAAAAATCCTTTTTTCAATGCTTTAAAAATTATCCACATTTTATTTTAATTTAAAAAAACTTTATTCCAAAAGTCACAGGACTCACTGAAATAGGCCGTTTTGAGACAAATAGAACAATTGTTTCTTGCAATCACCCGCTTATATATAAATTTTTAATATTTTTGTATGATCCAATTTGGTCAATTTTGAAGTTCTACACCTTCTATTTGAAAATGTATACAAATGAAAGAGATTGTTTTTATTTATCATTTTTAAAATTAAAGAACACTACATTCGCCTTAGATTCCAATACAATTTTTTGTTTGCTCTAAGGAGAAAGCATTATTCATCTTTTTATAATTATTCTTCTCCCAAAGTTGCATTTCATATCTATAAGATGTTCATCCAACATTGTTATTATCTCAAAATCCAATAGTCAATATTTTACAAAATTAAATCCATGCATATTGGACAAAGAAGTCTTTACTTTTGTATAGTTAAAACTTAAAACTTAAAAACGCATCCATGAGCAAAAAAATCAAAGTGTGACAATGCATTGAAAACATCCACTGTATAATAGTTGATGGGCCTTAAGGGGATAATATACACATTGTGACATGACGTACAATACAATAGTTTGTGTCCTATACTAATGTTTACTGAAGAAAGAGAACAATAACCAATTAAGAAATTATTTTCTAGTATAATATATTCAAACTATGAGAGACGGTCAAGTAGGATYAATCTAGATTAATATATTCAATTTGAAATTTGGTAACACGACCAAGGACAAGGAGTCAATTTTCACTTGGCATCAACACTTGATGATTAGGTAAATTCCAAACTAAGGACACATTCACAAACATTATACAATTCCATATCGGAAACCCAAATGCTAAACACAATCCCCATAGCAACATTTTTCTAATGGAGCAGTCACACCTACAAGAACACCTACAAGCACACATACATAGGTATGCACACACTTCATTTCATTAACCCCTGAAGGACCATTTGTCCCTTCGAGGTCATGTAATTTTATTTTCAATTGGTGCCAAGGAACAAAAGTTATGCCCCAAACAGCGCAAAATAGGGGAGAGGGAGGGAGAGGGGTCAACAAAAAAAAAATTCAAAAATACCAATTTCAAAAAGATAATTTTTTTCATAGATTATATTTTTTTCTACATAAAAAGCTTTATTTCATTCCTTTTGGGTTTGTTATGAGAAAATTACGACAATCTTGTATTTCGGGCAAATAGAGCATCTTCTTGGAAGAATAAGTTGTAGGATTCATTTCTAAATGCAATTTTTACAATTTCAAGAAGAAAAAAAAGTTACATGCGGTCTAGTTTGAATGCTAGAATAGCAGTACTAGTATGTGAGCCTAAAAATGAAAGCTTGTGAGCATTGTGTACATTATAGGTACCTATAATATAGATATCACACTATAAAAGGTGTATGTATCCTAAACATCTATAATATGGGTATTTATAACATATATATCCTATAATCATAGACAGTTTCTATAGTATATACACCTAAAACATAGGTGTGTAGTATTCTAGTCTCTTRGGCTCACACTCCTATGCTCACATAATAGCAACTCTCTATCTTGTACCTATTTCTACCTAACAGTTTTTAAAGAACAAAAATTAATTTTTTTTAAATTCACCACAAAGATTTAAAACTCAAAAATTTGTAGTGCAAAAACTTGAAGTTAAGAAGGTTCAAAGTCAAATACTTTGTCCAGCAATGTGATGTAAAACTTATTTGTTTCACTTTAAATGCAAATATTTTGTAATTTGTGCAATCAAAAATTCTGAAATTTCAACACATTCTTATACTAATTAGGTGTAAGATCCTATGGTTAGATGTGCAAAAAAAACAAAAATAGCAGTTTTGAGTGTTTTTTCGCAAAATAAAGGCCTTCATCCTTAAGGGGTTCATCTCAAATAGAAATTTACACAACCAAATATCATTCTCCTAAAAAAACAAGTAAATGCAGCCATCTTTGGTGACGTGAGAATTGCCTAATCCGCCACTTTTTGCTACTATGCCTAGTTGCTACTATTAGACATGTTGAATTTTCATTTTGATTAATCCCTTGGAATTTGAATTTTAGGTAGAACCTTTGGTAGTGCACCCTCTTAGTGCATAATCATCAATTATGAAGTTTGTAGGTGGRCCCAATTTGAAGCATTTTTTYCTATAAAGTAGTGTATTTAGATGCAAYATTAAAGTAACTTYGCCTGTAAGAGGCAAAAARRCGTTGCCAACCTATCATAGGCAAAATTTATATTGCCTATGTACATTCTGGAACTAGAATGTTTACAAGTAGTAGAATTTTTCTTGTGATGGGCTGACAATTTTTTTTACTTGTCACAGGCAAAGTTACCTTAGTTAGGTGGCTATTATTACACCTCTCTTAGTGCATAGGTTAGTCYTGGCACCATGCGCTAAATTAACCCATAAGCAATGCAAAGGCCATTTTGTGGTCAATAAGTGAGAAAGCATCTTTMTGTATAGGATAGAATTGAAACTATTCCTCAAAATTAAGGGTGGAAATGGAAGATCTAGTCCATGATTCTGACTTCTAATGTGTGCTTTTGGATTTTCATAACCTCTAAAGGCCCGCCATTGTCCCCTTGAGGGACAAAATGGATTTTGGGCAAGTTCCTCTTACCTCAATTTTTAGTGAAACTTTTTGAAATTTTCTCACACTATAAAAAAACTTATAAGCTTTGTGGGAATATAATTATTATTTCAATCGGTGCTTGCGAGCAAAAGTTATACTACGAAAATCCCAAATTTCAACTTGGGGGACAGAAAAATATACCTACAAAAACTTGAAATTTAATTTTTTAATTTTTTTCTTCTTATAGATTATATTTTTTGTCTATGTGTGAAGCTTCGATTCATTCGATCCATTTGGATTAGTAATGTGAAAGCTATGAACAATCTTGTTTTTTGGGCAATTTGATCATCTTCTTGAAGAAATAACTCATAGATTTCATTTTTGAATGCAATTTTCACAATAAAAAAAATTTAAATGTTTTTTGGGCATATCTAACCATAGGGTCTTGTACTAGACTTGCATAAGAATGAGTGGAAGAAATTTCACAAACTTTGGCCAAGTAGATTGCAAGATATTTTCATTTAAAGTGAAGGAAACAAGTTTTTTTGTAGCTTGCTCAACTACATTTTTTTTGCTTTGAACCTTCATAACTTATGATTTTTTCTCTATTGATTTGAATTTATTTTTTTATATGATAAAAAATTGAGTTGAGAATCTAGGAAAAAATTCAACAAAAATACACTTAATTTTTACTTGTTAAAAAATTGTTAAGTAGAAGTAGGTTCAAGATTTCAGAAGGAAACTCTAAATTGTTAATAGCTCTAAGATGGAATTGAAATACACTAACCTGAACAGTGAGATTATTCTAGCAAGAGGTCTTAACCTTGTCAAACTTTGTTTTTTGAAAAATTGTGAAAATGGAGGTTAGAGTTGAATCCTACAAGTTATTTTTTCAAGAAGATGCTTTAATTGCCCCAAATTTAAGATTGTCCATAACTTTTGCATAACAAATCCAAATGTAATGAATCAAAGCTTTCCATGTAGGCAAAAATACAGATAATTTAAAAAAAATTCAAAAAAAATTTATTTGAAGTTTTCATAAAAGTTAATTTCTGCCCGGACTCCTAAAAAAAAGGGCTTTTTGTGCCATACCTTTTGTTCTTGGACTCCAATTGAAATAAAAATTATATTTTCGGAAAGCTAACGTGTTTTCCTATCTGCTCTCAAAAATTCAGAAGATTAGGACATATATTGAGACTGTAGGAACCTGCCCGAAATCCATTTTGTCCCCCCGAGGAGGCAATGGGACTTTAGGGGTTAAGTGACGTTAGCATCATTTCAAATTAAGTTTGAGGAAAGTTATCATAAGTTCGGTTAAATTACTTGTGTCCAAAAAAATAAAATAAAAATAAAGTCAAGTTAAGTTAAGTTAAGTTAGTATCATTTCAATGGCTGTGCATTGTACTTGACAAGAGGAACGTCATGAATCAGTAGTAGTAACAATACTTGTTACTCCCTCCATCCCACTAATATAAAAGCTGCTCCCTAATCAAGCTGATTTACAGTCTTTGCAGGAAGAATTTGGGAAGCTTTTAGAGGACTTACGGAGGGAGTACTTAATATTAAGCTTAATAACTTAAGGTGCTACCCACTGGCATCCTGTAATTGAATTGATCTGCGTCTAGTTGACAGAACGATAAAAAATAAAAAATAAAAAATAAATCTGGCCATTCAGGCAGCAGAATGTACGTGGTGACTTGCCGAAGCTTTTCCGTTGACATGGTCTTTGGTCATCAACACCTTCAGGCACAAGCATGATGATTCCACTGCAGCTGCTGCAGTGGAGCTTCATATGAGGAGGTTTTTAGATATAGTTGTCATGGTTGGACACATTCAAATTCACATTCATATTTTCATGAAACCATGGAACACATTCAGCTTTTATTAGCTGARGGGCCTTTTCCAATCAGAGAAAATAATTGATCTCCAACCTTACKGTGGAAACACCCAAAACMGTCAATAYAAGCAATTCAGCATAGTTTGKTGGCACCTTTTYYTAARAAAWTATATTTTTGTTAGTATTAGCAAGTGAAAATCAAGAATATTMAAAAAAAAATTTAGACTTKTCRGATGTGATATGTAATTTCTATGATTTTTCAAAGTGTTGGCTCTCTAGGCCATTGAAACTAGCACARAATTAGGTKGAYTCTAARCTGAAATCTGCAGAAAAATCARCASTCAACGAATCAAAGTTAAGTATGTGTGCTTCAAAGTTCAAATGCGTCAGTGAACCGGAGTTAAGTATGTGTCCTTCAAATGTGTCAACGTATCAAGGTTAAGAATTTGGAGGACACATTAACTAAAGTCTAAAGACACATTTTGTGGTAGTCTAGGGTACAAGAATGGAAATAGGGATGCTTTGGGGTGTTTCTACCTTATGTCATGAACAAGAATTTAGGTAGGCATGCCTAGTTTGATCCTTAGCCCAATTGCAAACCATACTCATTTACCAAATTCTAGTATCATGTTGTAAATACCCCCCAAATCGTGAAAATAAGCAATTTAACACACTATTAGTTGGAGAGATATTTTTCTAGAAAAAAAGAAAAAAACATTTATGTAGTATTGGCAATTGAAAATCACAGATTTATTTTTTCAAATATTATATTATTTGGATAAGGCAAGTAATTAGTACTCTGAATTTTCAAAGTGGAAGCTCCTCAAGCCTTTGAAAGTATCTCATACATTGGTCTTAGAACCAAAAGCCATATAATCAACAATCAACCAATCACAAATTAAAGTTAAGTACGGGAATGGTTTGAATGACACTTCTAGAAACACTTTCAATTGGGAAGTCTGCTAGTTAAGGAATGGATATAGAGACAATATTGGGTATTTTCACTTTTAGTTAGTGACAATTGAATTCTTDTTTGTATTATGATACCTTATTATTGAGGAATTGGGTTGAAAGGGTTGGAATTGGGTTGAAGAATGAAGGTATTGCAAACTCAATGAATACATCCATGCCTCCACCTCCATATACATAGCAAAAGATTCATTCATGATCCTACAATCTTGGAAGATTACCATTCTAATTTATGTTGGAAGATGATTAAACAAAGAATTGGAGTGGAGCTCCATCTAATGTAATGATCAATTTTTCCAAACAAAAACATCTWAATGAAAGTAAATTTGTATTTTATTCTAAACCAAAGGGGAGGAGGCTTTGCATTGATAGAAGCTACCCTCCAGGAGCTTGAATAAGATCCTTAGTTATTGAAAACAAGGATGTGTTATTGGGATACAATTTATCATAGCTTAGATGATTGTGTGTATAAAGAAAAATTGGTTTTCAATACTATTTGTTGTCTTTTGAATCTAATTGATTTTTTTAATTTAAAAGGAAAATTACTTCTCAAAAACTAGGATGAATTTCAAATAAAAACTTGATATCAAGTTTGGCTAATGCCTACACCCACTAGTCTAAAAAGGGATGATTATACTTACATTGCAAATGCTGATAGTGTATGCATTCTAAAAACACTAGTAGAAACATGGTTCACGTAGACTAAACTATAWGCCCCACACTTGGACTAATTCATCATTTGGTCACTTGTTCTAACACATCYTCATTATATGGAATTATGTTCAATATATTATTTTTTAATTAAACATTATGTCATTCAAAATTCTAAAGTTCAAAACTGGTTTCACAAGGTTTGAAAAAGGCAAATCAAAATGAATCAAAGTGGTCACATGCATTTTAGTTAGTCACATATTTTTCAAGTGAATGTCTCTTTTGAAGGAATAGTGAATCAAAGTGAGGCAAGGTGAAAATATCCAAAACCGTCCATGTCTTCATTTGTAACAAGTAGACTTCTATTGAGAAAGTCCCTCAAAGTGCAATTAGATCATTCCAATACTTAACTTGTGATTAGTAGTCTGTTAGATTTCTAAATTTCGGTTTCATGACCAAGCTATGTGATGGTTTTAGTGTCAAAGGGAGCTTCCACTTTGAAAATTCAAAGTAATTATTACATGTCTTATTCAAAAATCTAAAGTTTCTTTTGAAAATTCTTGATTTCCAATTAATAATACTACAAAAATGTTTTTACCTCCTAAAAACATGTGCCTCCAACTATGTTGAATTTACTATTTTGATGGTTTTGGATGTTTTCACCTTATGGGTTTGTGTATAAGTATTATCCATTCAAATAAAATTAGTACATGTGTTTTGTAGAACATAATTTCAATTGGCATCTTTGGCATCAAAATGAAAATAAACCTTGTAGCTTTAATTTGCAATACATATTAGAATGATGAGTAGAAGCTATTCTAAAAGTTTCATAAAAAAAGTCCACCAAGGATTATACCTTTGTTTTAATAAAATGAAAGAACTCATTAGGAGAAATATGAGGTCTCCAAAAGGCTATGAGTTCTAAAAGGCCGCGGTGCTATTATGGAAAAAAAAAAAAATTATGAAATCCTGCGTGGCACTACTAGTGCCATGTCAAATTCTCAATAAAAATTTATTCATTTATTTATTTATTATTTTTCATGATTTTTTTAAATTAAAAAAAAAATTAAAAAAAAATTAAAAAATTAAAAAATAATGTAATGTCATAGGGCCTTGCAGTTGATTTGTTCTAACAGCCTTTTGGAGGGCTCATACTTCTCCTAATGTGTAATGAAGCTTCCTTTTAGGATTAAAAAAAGGAGAAGAACTATAATAAAGGTTCCTTTTATATTTTCAAAAAATGAAAGAGTTAAATTTAAGTTGTTTTTTTATCATTTAAAAAAGTAAAAGATAGAAAATCAAAAGCTGCTTTTATTTTCAGACACAAGTGTATAAAAGGATTTGGAAGAACCATAGAAATTATTCTTTGCCTTTACCACCTTGAATTTATTCTCTCGGTGTATTGTGGAATAATAAAGGAATATATTGCCATGTGTAGAACTTCATGGTGGTGTCAAAAAACCTTGTATATTACAATATTCACAATTGCATTAGAATACATGAAGACAAAATTGGGTTCATAAGTAGGGATTGCAAATTGGGTTGCATAAGTAGAGCGATTTTAGATGTGTCTACCACATAGTTTACGTAAGAGCTTTAAGTAATATATACTAAAATTGACTTAAATATGGTTTGTAGTATTGGTCGTTTCATGGTTAAAACAATTATTTTGTCCTATTAGTGAAGGTGCAAGATTAATAGCATGTACAACTTGTGTAACAAAAAGATTTTCTATTTGTGTGAAATTTGATAGTATCGTATAACTATATTTCAACTTGCTCTAAATTAAATTAGTGTCACTTTGGTAAATTTGTGTTACAGAACTTTGTGTTATCATCACATGATTGAATGATGATTGGGCACTCCATCAGGCACATCAAATTGTACATTCATCCACAAGAAATTTCGCTTGTCGAGAATAGAAGAGGTGGCCAGGATGAATACGTTGTGAATTACTGAAGCTCCATGGCTGAGAGTTGAGGCTCTAGCTTGAAGAAGGGACGTTGCACAGGCTTGGATCCCTTGTTTGCACAAGCTTGTCTTGATTGATCAATAAATCGTTGCTACCATCGCCCGTATCCATCCCGACGTTTGCCGGCCTTGGCGATCTTGGGCTTGCTCTTTGAATCAACGCCTCCATCACAACGGTGCGCTCTTTCTTTCATTTTTTTCAAAGATGAGTTACGCATCTAGCCCTATTTAACATGAATTTCGTCAGCATTCACAGGTTGTCTCATGTCTTGCTTGTGTTTGTTTTTTCAGGTCTACCTAGACTTGATGGACATAGTTGCAATTGGTGAAATTGCTCAATGCCTCTTATGTTGCATTTTTGTGCTTTCTTGAATTGCTTTCAATTGCCACTAGAATCAACAGATGTTTGTTGTCTTAGCTTAGATGAAGTGTAGAGAGTTGAGAGATTTCTGCATTTGTTAAGCATGCATTACCAATGCATGCTAGGGGAAGGGCCTTAGGTTTAGATTTTTGGGCGTTCAGAAGAACTTTCTTCGCACATCTGAAGTATTGCTTGGATGGAATTGGCTCATCATCTATATTGATTTTACTCCTGTTCCTAGTCTTCATCCGTAATGTTCATGTTTGTTGTTATCACTTTAGCTTGCGAGGAGGGAGAATTGGATTGCGGGGCTGTAAGTGAAACTGACACTAGTACATGAACTAAATATACGCTGTTGTTATTGGCAGATGACAGAGGTTGAGACAAACAAAGTTTATCTAGTTGGCGTCAAGTTTCTAGGGTGTTAGAATGATCCATCTTCTGCAAAACCAACACCATGTATTGATGACTGGTATACCAAAGATGCAGAGCCAATTGCCAAGAATATGCACAACATTTACAGGCACGTTGCATTGGTTTTGCATCATGATCCATATTATATGTCTCATCCGAAAATCTAAATTTTCTTTTGAAAATTCTTGATTTCCAATTGGTAATACTACAAAAATATTTTTACCCCCTGGAAACATGTGCCTCCAACTAATAGTATGTTGAGTTTCTTATTTGGATGGTTTTGGATGTTCTGACCTCAGTTGTAACATTCATTTTTTTCCTCCAAATAAGCTTACTATGGTATTCCATATTTCAATGCATGCAACTCTAAATCAACCTGCTAACCTAGCTTCAAATCAGAGCTCTTCTTTGTAAGTTATATTTGTCTCATAAGCCATTCCTAACAGATGCTTCATTCACGTGAGACTTTCAGACTAGAGATATCCTTCTTGGTCTTGCCAGTGGACATTGGGGCTTTTTTTCTTAGATTACTTTTGCAACCAACGTTTTCTAGCAAAAAACTTCTTAATTTGTTACCATTTTTTAGCTAAATTATTTATTTTTTTAGTGCAATCTGGAACCAGCAAGCCCCTAAAAAAGCCCCGATGGGCACCATGAGACCCTGGCAACGGCCTCATGATATTATTTACCGGTAATTTTATTATTTTACCCCTAAACGACGCCGCGGCCATTTCTTGGTCGATGAATGAGAGAGCATCTTTCCTTGTAGGACAGAAATGCAACTATCCATCCTCGGAATTTGTGGTGGAAAGGGAAGATGTTCTACAGTGCTTTGACTTCCAACAATTCTTTTTGGATTTTTTTATGCCAGTGATTCCCATGGTTTTAGAAATTGATGATTTCCAGGGTCACCCCGGTGTCGTTCAAGGGTTAAAGTACTGCAGAACGTTACCAATAGTGGTATGCCAAAATGAGGTTTAAGAAAAAATGAGTACTGGTTAGCTTTAAAAAGMATTTAAAAAAATTATTTTCATGGATGCTCGTTCAATATTTGAAAAATGTATATGTAAGTTATGATTTTGGAAGATTACATAAAATAATCTATAAGGTAGACCCCCATAACCAGTCACTTAAGCAATTCTAGACATGATTTGGTTTAGTGCAACACAAAGTAATATCTTCAGAGCTGCAATGATAGAAATGACAAAGATTGCAAAAACTTTGGTAGTTTTATTGCTTGAATTGAAATTATTATGAATTTTCAAAGCCAAAATGTTCGTCGGACCCATTAGACTCTTTCAATTCTGATTACTAAAACATTTACTTTTTCACTAACTGCTTCCTACTTTCTTGCACACTAAGTTGAGAAATGTGTCATGAACTTTGAGTCTCAACTTTGAAAAGGAGAAAAAGAACACATTCTAGCCTTGGTTGGAAATACGCCAATCTATAGGTTGGTTATTGGACCCCATGGGTTATGGGTGGTTCTACCTTACATGATTTTGGATTTTGATTTTTGTATGCTGTGCACTCTCTAGTTCAATATTCATTTATATTTGAATTTTACTAAGTGATTTTGTGCAGTGTATGATTGGAAATGAAGTGGAGGCAATCTGCTCCCAAATGGAATTTTCACATCYATTGGCAATAATAGTACTATTTTCATTACTGTTTATACAAAAGAGTTTGGAATTCGACCACTTAAGATATATTGTAGCCACTAGTCTGCAAAACCATCCAAAAATTTGCCATTATTTTACAAAACCATGTGAACATTTATACACTCATAGACAATTATATGGTCTCACATGGTAAATATAAAAATCGATACAATTAATTAATAATTGTTTATTTGGTTATTTGCCTATACAACTTATAACTACCTCTTCAATGATGTTACATTTATTATTTAAGAGATTCAATTTTTTTTCCACATATATCATCTTATATCATGTTGTACTTAAATTGTGCTATGCGGTGGAGCTTTTTTAAAGCTTTTTTGAAGCTTGGTTAGGTTCATATGATTGATGCCATGTTTGAGTAGATGAAGGTGAAATTTGTACCAAAGATGTTTGGTGCCTAAGTAAAAAATTATGGAGCATGAAAGTTTGGAGGCAACTTGGGCAATATGCTAATATAAAGGGCAAACAATCACACAAGCAATCAAGTGGTAAGCTATCAAACAAGCAAGTGGCAAAATATCTAGATTGGACAATGGATGACCAATACACACCAAAACATCTCCATTACAAGGCAATCGAAAAATTGATGGCATTTTAAAAACATGGACACTTTATTTCTTTTCACTTTTTATGCTAAAATAGGGGATACTTCAATCGTCTAATGTGCATCCACATCTAAATTTTCTTGTACCTATTTCTTGTGATAAGTCATTCAAATGGTTTCACTTTTATCACTACACTTGCTATAGAGTTCCTAACCCTCTTTAATTGCACTTTCCTTATATTGCATTGATCACTTGCAAATGTTTATTGTTTAAAAAATTCTTTGTAATCACATATTCTTTGTATTAGCATACCTTTAGAATCTATCACAACAAAATCATCACTCTTGCAACTAAAAGAGCCAGAGCCCAAGAGTGTTCTTGGATAAAAAGACAAAACAATTTTGGTCCTCAAACCAACATGAACGAAGCTTCTATTGGAGGTGCTSTACTTGTTAGATAGCAGATGCTACCAGTCCTGCCACCCGTTGGAGGTAAACTCAATGACAAGGATACGAGAGTACTTTTAA
Organism: Pleurozium schreberi; assembly: GCA_006891605.1. Taxonomy (NCBI): domain Eukaryota; kingdom Viridiplantae; phylum Streptophyta; class Bryopsida; order Hypnales; family Hylocomiaceae; genus Pleurozium; species Pleurozium schreberi. Next base: position 217,986 of record VACF01000410.1, on the reverse strand, counting down.
ACATTGAGGGGAAACGGAGTGACTTTCCAATCAGCTGCCTGTTTCCAAAACGAGTGTCGTATAGTACAGCACAATGTGTCCACAGCACAGTTCCCGGATTGGATATTTATCTGTAAACAAGAAATTGTTACACATCCTTCAACAGTTTATTCTAAGGGAGGTTGGTCTTTCACGAAGATCTGAAAGAGGTCACAAGGCAACGTTTACTGATTGCCAGTCTGGTCAAAATCGAAAGGAAAATCTGAACAATCTGCCATAAGAGAAACCACTAAAAGGATACACAGAATAACTCACTGATAACAATATACTGACGAAGAGCAATGGTCATTCAAGAAAAAGAAGCAAACACCACCAGTTGGTCAGTCAAATTTAGGATGACCACAGTGTGAATTGCTTGCAATTCACGTATTAGGTCAAACGCCACACAAATTAAATTGGGCGGATGGCTATGGATGCACTCAGATTACATTGCTTACGAAAGTTATTTTATTACGAGCTCTTTCTACAAAACAATAGTATAGTACACAATACGGGACGGGTGCTGCTCAGGTGACAGCCTCCTGAATTGTACACTTTTAGTACATTCTATCTGTAGACCATACACTGGATGTTTCCTGAGCAGCACTCATCCCCCCCAAAAACATTACTAATCCACTGTAGCAGGGACTACAGTACCTTCCCAGATCAAARAAATTCTTCAAGTTTCGCTGTACCGGCACTGCAGCATACATGATTCCCGTCGCTTCTCCGTCTTCAGTATGCCTGCAACCTGTGGTATGGAAAAACTAATCTGACCCATACCCAGTCAGTCTCGAATCATTCATCAAATCTTGCTGAAGTTCGTGAAGCTCCCAGGTTCATCAAGAATGGCCAGATTAGCTTCAGCTCCTTGGAAAAGAACGAGTTCCCTAACTTCACTAATAAAACACCAAACTCTACAGGTATTCTGAAAAACCTAGCCGCATTACAGATAACGGGGTTTACGTTAGCAACTGTCTTAAAATTGGTAGGGTATAATGCGGTTAGGTTTTCTGGAAGGGAGGACTTCTAGCTGCATACTATTTAGATTTCCACTCGTGGTGACCAATCTTGAGCAATCTCATTACGAATCTCCTGTCCCGAGACACAAGCAGGAGTCTTCCAGCTTTCTTGAGCCTGCTCTTCTGATGTACTTGGTGCATATTACCATGAGACGGCCTCCGTAATCGATCAACCACTGATTCGAAGCAAGATTCAAMAGCTGCATTTCAAACCCTGATCTGCATCAAAGTGGCTTTGCCCTCTTACAACTGGACTTCTCCATAACACCTGAGGGTCTACGAAGTGGTTTCGACTCGGCGTCTGATACAATAACATYGCTGGTCATGGCTCTCGCAAGCTTCGAACATCCTCGTAAGAGGCTTTTCGGTTGAGAGGGTTTATGCTCAAACCGGGACTCCTGGGCCCCGGTATCACTAWCTGTGTCTTGAACTATACTTTGTGGCAATGTGCTGGACAGTGCCATAGTAGCAGCCACTACCGGCTCATCTAGAAGCAGGCTCCGAACACGAGTCGCTGCTCTGGTACTGATGGGAGGAAAGATGGTGGTGTTGGTCAGTCCAATGTCCTCGCAGTTACAGCCTATGTGTTCGGAAGGGTACACTGAAGGGCTTGGAGAACTCTGGTCCCCACCTTCTTCCAGCCCTTCTACTTTCTCTGTCCCTTTCTCCGGGGCTATTGTGGAGGACGCTGGTCTAATGGGGGACTGAGATCTCATCTGTAGAGATCGAAGAAGAGCTGCTCTCCTCAGGTCAGCAGATTGGCAAGGGTCGGTAGTAGGGGAGGGGGGTAAGCGACCCTCYCCGTCGGTTCCTTTCATCCGGTTTTGAGAACAGGGTAAAGGAAGTGAGGGTGTGTAAGGAGGTGGAGTCTGCTGCCGTGACGACAGGGCACTAGAGTACGTAGGGATATAGGGAGGGAAATGCTCCTTTCGACGCGGAGATACAGGGCTGGTAGGGGTTACGGAGACTGATTCTAGAGTAGAAACAGGCAAGAAGGTAGGATTCTCTGACGCACGACCCATCCGAAAGCCAACACTCTCGTCGCTGTCATCGGACATTGGGGAGTCTAATGTTGATAAGTCATCCCTGCGCATATTCAATTGTCGAAGCATGTTGAAGAGGTCACTGATCAAAATGGTCCAAGAATCGACATGAAGGATAGAGGATTATAAATCGTTATGGATCTGATCCCATCTCCTATTGACTGATTCTGTTACCAACAGCAACTCAACCTTTCGAATGTGAATAATTCATCTACCATGAGGCAGAATTGAGATACATTGCTAAATTTCCATCGCTGTGCTATGTCTGTCACTTTGAGATGTTGATGCATCGCACAGAAGGTGCTCTGGATCGCTTAATAAATCCCTAAAGGACCGAGGACTCACGATTTGAAAATGGCCAATTCAATTGATAATCGTACATTGTGAATTATAGGATTCAGATGGCGGYAAATTCCATATCTACTGCATGTGTTGGTCAAAAACAAATAAAGTTGGACAAAAAAAATATGGATATGACCTGCTAAAAGAAAAMAAGAGGCCGAATATGGGACTCTTGGTCTTGTAGGGTTTAGAGTTGTGGCGTAGACGTGAGGGATCAGAGAAGTAAAAGTAATATATTATGAACAACGACGCACCAGAGGTTTATCATAGTACTTGAGGTTGCCGGAACATACCCATGACTCGTGGGGAAAGACGATGCGGATCGTGAAAGTCCTGCAGTCTCTGTGTGAGCAGGAGACACCATGTTGTCAATCAAGGGCGGGGATGATCGTTGTGAGTGAGACGTTGATTCACCCACTCGCAGCCCATTCAAACTTGATGCCATCACCTGTAAGCATCAGTTCAAATTCAAACCTCAAGAACACGCAATTCAATTTCTGAAACGAAAAACGAATTTGTGGACACGGAAAAAATTTGTTCCCAATAAGTTAAGCATCCACACCAGCAATCAGTCATAGGTATAGGTCATAAGAAATGAACCAAGATGTGTCCTCACCTCCGTGAGATACCGCTTGTGGTTATGGAAATTGTCAAAATATGCYTCATCGTCAGCTGGMCGGGACCGTTTTCCACCAATCAAAGAACCAGAATCCCGGCCCATTTTGATCTGTTGAACGTGTMCACATGAACCCTAAACCGGAAAATCATAGATTCAGAACATGAAACGTAGCATYATCACAAATAAAAGGCAATGCAGTTGTAAGATGTCAGAAAAGCAAGGCAAAGTTCACACAGTGGAGACTGAAYTAACTGCAATTTACATATCAAAGCTCAACAACCTCACAACGCGCCTCTACAGGCATCTGCGGATTCCACAGAACAATGCAATTCTCTCCTTGAATTTTCTTATCCTACCAAATAGGGTCACTGCGTTCAAATTCCAGTATCTCAATCACGTTTTCAGTATAATACCTAAGAGCAAATGCAATTATCTTCTCGAAATTTAGATTCGACCAAATAATGCCACCAGCAGGGCTCCGTTCAAATTCATCAAAARTTATAGCCGAAATCAACCACACAGTCTCAAATTGCTCGTTGGAAAGATGAGCCGCAAGTGTTCGCAAACCCCGGAGACTAGATACATTCGTTCAAGCCTGAATTTCTTTCTACCGAGAACATGGCTAGCTTGCTACTACCAAATCTGCTTCAAGCATTACCAGAAAAGCAAAGGCCAGAATGCACAGGCAAGAATACCTTGAACTCTCCCCTAAACTCTGCCCTGTCACATCCGCTAGGCGAATCCACCGCAAGCGGCGTCACTACAACTGTGTCGAATCCCCGGATCAGCAAGTATCGCACGCCAAAGAGTCGCAAGAAACCGCCTAGCCATCTTCAGAGACGCCGAACACCATGATCAACGGAAACATAGCAACGCCTTGTCTGCCGTCCTAGAGCTTCAACAAGCGTGATTGCGCACCAAAAACGAATCTGAAAACGGACGCACACAGTGCAGAGTGCATGGAACGCTCGCCACGACGGATTGAGCCGTGCCGGGAGAGAGGGACGAGCGGTGGGGCCGTGCAATTCGTCCGGAGAATCCCATGAGCCTCCCTGACGCCATAGCCTGAGCCCTTGCAGCTCACAAACGGACCACTCCTGACCGGTTATATCAGGTCACATACCCTAATTACCGTCATATCTAATCACCTTCGGTCATTTCCCGTCACTTGGTACCGGTTAAATCCGGTCACCCCGCCCATTCTTGGGACCTGTGACCTGTCCCGAGTTGAGTGCTTGTCTGCATTCTGCAACTTAGAATTGAAGAGTAAGCAGCAAAGTAAGTTAGAGCACACTAAGAGGAGATGTTTGAGCGCTTGCCAGACCGTTTTTCAATTGTTTTTTTAATTGTAGAGACGATTTCAATTCTTCTTCTGCGATATTTATTCTTTGTGGATTTCCAGGGCATGGCAGTCTACAAAATCCTTGGAAGAGAGAAAGTCTCTCACCCTTTTTGGATAAGTTCAGTATGTCTTCCAGTAGACTCTGGTGGTAAACAGAGGTGGAGTCAGCAACAAGCATTCTTTCATTACTATTGTACTGCAGTTCCGTCTTATGATGTTCACGTCAAGTTGTTGCGCTTGCGTACTTGCAGTAATTTATATTTTGAAAGGATCTCAATTGTATTTGTCGTTTGTTGAGTAGAGAAGAACATACATTTCCTATTCTTTTTCTGGGGCAATGCGCACTGAATRTAGTTTTTTTTCCTTCTTTTGTGTTTATAATGGGAGAATTGTATGAATTCAATACTGTAGATTTCTTTGTGTATCAAGAAAATTGGTGTCAGTGAGATGCATTAATTGTGAGCTTCCATGCGTGAGGGCCGTGGCTCCACACTCGGAGACTTGTTCAATTAGGAGAATCTATTGCATGCAGACACCACCCGGGGAAGCTTCTATAACAAGCTAAACTAAATGAGCATTCCTGCCGGTGCGAGGATCGATGTGAATCTTTTGGTTGAGTTCTAGCGTACCGGCCAGTGAATGTTGATCGGTTATAGGAAAGATGAAATTTGGTTTCATTCATTACGTTCCTCTGATAGTTGCTTACAGACACCTCAGGGGCGTAGTGGGCATAAAGAGTCATCCTGTCTGAAAGCACTCACTAAACTTAACTTCCATGCTTGCATCCACTCTCACTCAAGTGCTAAGTTAATGRCCTCTTTGGAATTTCTCTGTCGTTCTTCTCATCAGCAGAKTGRGTGCCCGAAGTGATGGTTTTGTGGCACGAAACCTTAGTTGTCTTTGTTTTGTCAAGGGCTCTATTATTTTGTGTAGAGTTTGCAGGTCGTTGCTGCCAATGTCTACTTGCGAGTCACATTGCGCGTGAAATTAGACCTTCTGGGAGTTCACAGAGTCTCTCCGTGCATGGCTTTCTTGACTGAGGCGTGACTGCTTCAGCATTCAACTTCGTGTTTCCATCCAAATTAGCTTCTTGAAGGTGGTGAACGAGGGATGCGTGAGGATGAGCGGATGGCGTTGAAGATAGTTGAAAGTCGGTAAGCTTTCTTGCAGACATCGACTAGGTTTTGGCCGACAGTTGYGTCRCGGATTTGGTTGAAATGTATTTCTTACAGTAACAATTCCTCCATGACATCTTGGTTCCCAGTTGCCCCTGGCCACAGCTGACGACTCGACCGACGACCACGTCGCGGCCCGGCGGTCTTTTGCCACAATTATCAAAGGCTTTTGTGGACTTGTGCGATTTTGCGTCGCATTTTTAACGGGCATTAAATTTTTCATTTCCTGCCCGACCGTCTCTCTCCTTCTATTGTACCTCCGTTGAGCACCTCCGATGTTGCTTGTAGAACTTGCGAGGTTCGGCGCATTCTTGTAGCGGATGTGGCTGACTGGTGTTGGTTGCATTGCTCTGAGGGATTAGACTCACAACGTTTTTGAGATACCGGTAGTGGAATTCTCGGATGGTTGACTTTGTCCGTGCTTCTTTATTTAGAGATGCGTTGTGAGGTTCATGGAATTGTTGGTCAATTGCAGTTCATTCAGGCCATCGTTCTGCGTCTCAGTCTCCTTAGCGGCGCAGATACCGAGCTGCTTCGCTGTAATTGCTTCAAGTTATGCAACTTGAAAGCCTGAGTATACGGAACAGCTGATGCACGACCGTATTCTTCAGTGGCGCCGTCTTATCTTCCGAGAATCGTGCCGCGGTAGCGCCGAGGAACGAWTCAAGGCCCTTTTGGTTCGCCCCTAAAGCCGACGCAGCGACCAAGCTTTTCTTYAATGCATTGCTATCTCGCTTACGTGAGCCTAGAATTCCATTACCCTCCAATTCGTGGTCAAGGGCACCATCGTTGGCTGATAGAGGTCAATGAACAGAAAGATCGMGTGGCCGTTGTGACAAACTTTCCGGTTGAGAACGACGTCGTCGTTTTGCGAGGCATGTTGGTCATTCTCTAAGTTCTTGAGGTCGAGTTGAAGGTGCAATTGAAACGCTTAGTGCTTTATTATTCGCTATTCTTTGATTCCGGTAGCTCTTTTTTGAGCACAACATGTATAGAGGTTCAACAAGTGATTCAAAGGCCTCTTGAGTTTCTTTACGTTGCGGAAAATCGTCATCATTTGATTCAATTTTCTTGTCCTTGAGGTTCACTCGCGAACTGTACGAGATTTTAGTTTGCAACTTGCGTTCACCGAACGTCAGTGGGCGTCTTCGAAGAAGGTATGTGACCTATCATGCTGATTCACACGTACGTGTGGTTTATATTTGCTTGGCGACTTGAACCGAACAGTTTCCAACTATCACATACTGACGGTACCAGTTTCTTTGAACTGATATGGCTACTTGTCGTGCAGCTGAGAATWTAGACGGTTGAGAAGATCTCAAAAACTACAGCAGCTCACGGCGACTCTAAAACGATGTTATCGGTAAGTATTGAGTGTCTAATGTCTGGTAAGGTTTACTTGGATCCAAGAGGCWAGGGAACGTTTATTCCATATACATCTCTGCTGTTTGCTTATCGGATTATGATGCGATTTCATTTGCTTGATTTCAGCCAGAAATGGTTTCGTATTTCATCGCCCATTTCACCTCAGTTGAGCTCAGCATGCAGATTCTAATATTWCAAACGGTTCCAAATGATTTCTCGTAATTGTGTAAAGCTTGGGTTTTGCTCAGATACAMGATTCGCCACTGTCGCATTTAAACTTTTGTTGGCGTCTGGTAGTCCGCTTCAAATTCGCCAAGGAGTCAATTTACTGATCCAGCATAGCTGTCTAAACAGTGTGAACCTTTCATCAGCTACAGTCTCCAGAGACTTTCACATATTCGCCCAGTYGGTGAGGGATGGAGAAAGTGAAGACCTTCGTGAGCAATATACCTTGGGAAGCAAACGCGGGAGAATTGGTCAGATTCTTGGAGGGATATGTCGGCCAAGGTACTATCTTCTCCGCGGAGATCCAATACCATAAGGGCACGTTCAGATCCATGGGGAAAGCCATAGTCCAATTCGAAGATCAAGAAGCAGCGCACAAAGCCGCAGAATTATCCAATTCAGGCCTCCTGCGACTTCGTTCTAGGGATCTGAGATTGAAAGTCCACAGCAAAGACATAGTGCACAAGCCTAAGCATAATCTCATCAGCCTCGAGGAAGGCACACTGGAGATGGGATGCTTGACTGGCGAGGATACTATGCAAGTTCTATGGTCGTCACAGCCGAAGGTGACAACGGAATTTGACTTTAACACTAAGAGGGTGAGGCATGCTTTCGTGTTGAGAAGAACAAGTGGGAAATTTGAGTACAAGCTAGAGTTTCATTTCAACGATCTTGTCTCGATCCAGGTTGCCAATCTACCGCGAGATGGATTAGACACTCCTTTCTTACTTGAGGTACGTTATATTTTGGGAGGGGCCATGCTAGCAGTTTCCMCAGGAAAGAAACARAATGTGGAAACCAAGAGATGCCAATCTTTGAATTTCCTAATCCCTCTTTCTTATGTTTGGCTTAACACCCTTCTTGTTCCTATTTTCTCAATCTCTCCTTGTTTTCTCAAAGCAGCTACGAAATCCTCCACGGGTGTATTTTCGGAAACAAGCAGACTCGTCCAGTTCTTTTAGCTTGACTGAGATCTGGGAAGGCCATTGGTCATTTTACAAAGGAGTAAAGGAGGAGGAGTGGGTTAGAGCCACGGATTTCACCCCAACTAGCTCTATTGGTCAGTCTTGGGCTTATCTTCTCAGGTGTCCCAATAGTGTAAGCAYGAAGATGAAGAATGAGATTTTATCAAAGCTGGCTGGTTTTAGGTTGGCTTCACATCCAAATCCGCCCCGCAGACTGGTCCTGCACTACACGGAATCAACAAACGTGACTTGCCAAACCCTTGTACCTATCGTTGACTCACCCCGTGGCTCAAACATTGGTTTTGACGTTATGTTTCTGTTGAATGTGCTGGTTCAGTTGGGATTCCTTACTCCTGCCAGTCTTACAAGCGCATTTTATTCTTTATTGCATAAAACATCAGTTGAGTWTGTGAAACTGGCCCTTCGTGACATTTGGAGCTCCGATAGCGTATGTTACGACCCAGCAGATTGGATCAAGAGAGTTGTACKGAAGCACCGCGATCGGGGAAGACAGATTCCTAATGATGGCGCKATCAAGCTGGAAGAMGGTTTAYTRAATGTGCATCGTCTGTAMGTTACTCCCACCAAGGTTTACTGTTATGGTCCAGAGATAGACATGTCAAACCGAGTGACTCGACAACATGTTGACAAGATAGACAACTTTCTCCGCGTCTCATTTGTTGATGAGGACTGGGATAGCATGTCGGCTGGTGCTCTATCCTCAGGAGTTGGCAAGGAACGATCCCCTGTGTATGACAGAATAYTATCGGTCATGCGAGAAGGAGTAGAATTAGCCGGGAAGAAATACGAGTTCCTGGCGTTCTCATCAAGCCAGTTGCGAGAGCAGTCTTTTTGGATGTTCGCTTCAAATGAAGGCATCACGCCACAAGCTATCAGGGCTTGGATGGGCGATTTCCTTAACATCCGGAACGTAGCTTTGTGTGCAGCTCGCATGGGCCAGTGCTTCTCAACGTCTACTCCCACACTTGAAGTTCACAGAGACGAGGTAGAACTTATCCCTGACGTGGAGAGGGTGGATCCGGCATCCGGCATCAAGTACAACTTCTCCGATGGCATTGGGAAGATTTCTCAGACGCTTGCAGAGAAAGTGGCCCGTAAATGCGGTTTCAAAAGAATGGGCGTGGGGATTATCCCTTCCGCGTTCCAGATACGTTATGGAGGTTTCAAAGGTGTTGTTGCTGTTGATCCCCATTCGCARGAAAAACTGTCCCTGCGACCTAGCATGAACAAATTTCCATCAACACACATAGGCCTTGAAATCCTTAACTGGAGCAAATTCTTGCCTTGCTATTTGAACCGGCAAGTGATAACACTTTTATCCACCCTTGGCGTTCCAGACTTGGTGTTTGAACGAATGCAAGCATCAGTCCTCATGCAATTGGATGCCATGCTAGATGACCCTGTAGCGGCAATTGAGATCTTGCAGGTATGGCAAACTTCCACTAGAAATAGATAGAGCGGTCTAAGAAGAAGCCCATCTATTTGGTCTAACAAAGAAGTACTTGCAATACTACAACAAGCAACAAAATCTTGATTGCATCTTTCGTGCTAAGAGCTCACTATCTTTCTGTTTTTTCATTAATCATTTTGGAAGTATAAATGGTAACCCCTGCGAATGGCTCTGCTCAACTGGACTTTTGTGAGCCATTATGTACTTCTTCACAGTCTACGATGACATGTAGAATATTTCGGTTGTGTACAGCAAGCAATTGACTTGGAGTGGTATGTAATGGAGTTGTTTAGTCCCCTGGTAATACATATTTGAGCATTTTTTAGTCTCCTCTTATTAGCAATTCAAGCTAGATAAATTTWTCGTGACTGTTGCCTTGGATCATATCTCTCTACAAGACACACTTGACGATATTCAACCTGCGTATGATCCCTGGTAAATCAAGAGTGTTACAGGTCTTCTCTTTCACTAATGCAGAACATGCTTAATGAGGGTGGTCAATCTACTGCAGGCGACGTTCTCCGGGGAAACACACAAAGTGGTGACCCAGATGTTGGAGGCTGGCTATCTCCCAAACAGGGAGCCATACTTGAAGAGCATCCTGGAAGCCTTTCGGGCGTTTCAGCTACTCAACCTGCGGACACGTTCGAGGATCTTTGTTCCCAAGGYTGCATGCCTAATGGGTTGCCTCGATGAGAATGCATACCTCAACTACGGGGAGGTGTTTCTGCAACTCACGCCTGCTCCAGGGAATCGGCGCCATATTAATGACGGGCTAAGTAGTTTCCAAAGACATTATCATGGAACGCACAAAAATATGGTTGCCAGAGTTGTCACAGGGCCAGTGGTGGTCGCAAAGAACCCTTGTGTCCATCCTGGTGACGTTCGTGTTCTGCAAGCAGTTGACATCCCAAGCTTGCGCCATATGGTCAACTGTCTTGTGTTTCCTCAGGAAGGGCACAGGTGCGTGAACTTCCCCTTTTTTTGAAAATATTTACTGATGCACATTCTTTTGAGGTAGCTGTTGTCGAATGCATGTATATTAGCTAATTTTGACATGGTGGAAGTGCAGACCGCATGCCAATGAATGTTCGGGAAGTGATTTGGATGGAGATCTCTACTTCGTGTCTTGGGATGAATCACTCATTCCTCCCACCACAGAGGAGCCTATGGATTACACTCCTGCCCCAAAAGTGCAACTCGATCATCCGGTGTCTGTGGAAGTAAGTTCAATATTGTCCCCTTTCTCAGAGCACAACCCGTTTTTCTGTCTATATTCATCTTTTTACTCTAGTTTGGGATGATAGCATGAACGTTAATCAGAAATGATGTGATCTGATCATGTCTAGTTGTCTTGGGAATCTTGATTGCTCTGGTTGAAATAGTGTTTGTTCATTTCTTTCCGACTCGACCAACTTTGCGTCATTGACTTRTTGCTGTTGTCACTTTYTCTGAAGACGCGTGCAACTGCCTTTTGTATAGGAACTGCAAGAATTTTTTGTGAACTACATAGTGAACGATAACTTGGGCCAGATAGCAAATGCCCATGTTGTGTTTGCCGACATTGAGCCACTCAAACCAAAGAGCTCCAAATGCATTGAACTTGCAAATCTTTTTTCTGTGGCGGTGGATTTTCCAAAGACGGGTGTACCAGCGATTATACCCTCTCACCTTCGGCCTAAAGATTACCCAGACTTTATGGAGAAGGAGGATAAAACTACTTACATATCTGAGTGTGTAATAGGAACGTTGTTCAGATCTGTGAAAGAGGCTGCCAAAGAGCAATTTTATAGCTTGACGTTAACCAAAGAGATTATGCTCCAGAATTATGATCGCCAATTACGGGTAATATGTCTTCGGCCAAATCGATCGTTGGCTTTCCAATCAYTGAGAAAAATTCCTTCGGCATTGAGAAAATTTCCTTCAGCGTTGAGAAMATTGATTGGAAGGAATTTTGTTGCATTGCGCAGGTGTCAGGCTACGAAGATTTTTTGATGGATGCTGACTACTATCGGCATGATTATGACACGAAGCTGATGGGCCTAATGAACCAGTATGGCATAGAGACCGAGGCCGAAGTGATGAGCGGCAACATCTTGCGACTCTCAAGACATTACCGGAAGCATGCTGGGGAAGCTAGGCAAAGAATTCGTCTAGCAGTGAAGGCTTTGATACGCGAAGCACGAGAGAATTTTTTCAAGGATAATTACAGTGAYTATAGCGATGAAGAGGAGGATTACTGGAAAGACGATCAGTTCGCTAAAGCGTCTGCTTGGTATCATGTGACGTACCACCCTGATTACCTTCATCAAGACGACCAATTTTCTGCTGTGAGCAGGAATCATGTCCACCTTCTCAGTTTTCCTTGGGCTGTATCTGACGTCCTCTTTCGTATAAAGAGGTCCTCATCCACGGGGCGGCGCAGATTCTGACTTACATTCTCTTCAATATCATCTTTCCAGTAACTCTATGCTTCATGCTGCATCAACGATTACGATCGTTCTTAGTTACTTCTATGCTCAAGGGCTGCAAATTTTGACCTGTTGCGTGTYCAGGATGCTGTTGTCTCGCAGACGTGCTCGCTTCAAATCTAGCCGCCCTTTCCCAAGTTTTCAAACTGGTACATGYAAGGTACCAATTTTTCCAAATCTCACAAAGAAATTGGCATTGCTTGATCAGGAAATCAGTTTTCAGACGGAGCATTTGTCAGTGTAGAATGTTGTTTATTCTGTATATATGTGGCAAAATTTGTAAGGTGTTAGACGAGGTCGCAAAACCATCTGTACAGTACAGTGGGCTTCAATGCTAATATTTATATTTTAGTCTTGTGTGTTCTGAGAATTTCATTAAGTCAGTGGAAATGATCATGAAGATGTTGATGGTCTGATGTTCAACATCATCCATTGAACACAGCTTGCCTGCATGTCTACAACCTTTGAGTGCAAATGCAGCTTGCATTAGTTTTACATCAGCTCTGGGTTGGCTGTTGTGATGATGRCATCCACATTGTTTTTTCATGTTGATTTGAAACTTTTAAATCCCTCCASAAGCTGACACCCTGAAATCATTTGCAAGCCCATTGTTTATAGTGTATATTGAGAATGGCAATGAGTGCAACAATGCAACACATGATGCAGTCTGGTAAGGTTGGATCATCTCAGGTATGTATGGGGTAGGAGGTTCATAAGGGCTCTAATAACGTCCTGTAACACTGAGGTACATTTTACTTTGTCTTTGTCTTTCCACCAGCAATGTCGGAATGTCTTGTACAAATAATGTTTTAGGAGGTGGACGCTTTCTGTGACCATTGTGTTTCAACTTCGAAAATTCATAACTTGTTCCACAAAGGTCCACAAAATATGAAATATCTTGGGTTAAATGCCAATTCCATTTGTCTTTCAATGAAAATTTACTTAAAAAATATTTCAAGAAGTGTAACCTCCCCCATTTAATTTTCATTTCTAAGTAGGTGCTTTATAAACCTCCTATGTTGATTTGCCAAATCACATTTTTCAACTTTATTGAATTCATTGGCACCAACCCTAACAACCCTAATAATCCTAACAATCCTAACAATTGAATACAATAATGTCAAAATTCAAATTTCTATCTAATTAATTGAATAACATGATTTATTTTTTGCAATCTTCTTTTTTTGGTCACAATCAACTAGGAAAGGCTCCACTACCTTGGGAAGACTTTGAAATTAAATGTTCGTTTGAATTTTGCAAGGTTACAACCATTCCATCGGGATATATCTTATATTTCACAATGTTTCTCATGAAACTTTCAAAGTTGGATGAATTCACCATCAACTACCAAATTTTGTATTCCTTATTCTATACTTCTAATGTTTGAATGGATTAAAAATTGAATCCCTAGAGGTGCAATTAGTCATGTACGAAAGGATTCATTACATCAATAATTTTAACTTCATATACATATAGAAGGTTGAAAGTAAGAAAATATCTGTGGGTTGGATTTAATTCTTGAAGTTCCAAGTGTCTTCTTGTGGGGGATACTTGGAAGATTTAAGTAGATTCCTATAATATCAATTTTTGACAAGATTTTTTGAACCGTTATTGAAGATTGGAAAACACATTAGTATTGAGGGATATAATTTTTATTTTAATTGGTGCCTAGAAGAAAAAGTTATACTCCCCTACTCTCAAAATGCAACTTGTTGGGTAATACAAAATAATTCACAAAAAATCAAAATTTAAATTTAAATTTTTGTTTCTCATAGATAATAGGTTTGCTTGCGGTAAAATCTTTGATTCATTCCATTTGGACTGCTATGAGAAAATTATTGAAAGACTTGTTTTTAAGCAATTGAAACATTTATGTCAAAATGCAATTCAAGGGAGGCAACACATTTTTTTTTATCAAATAAGCAATTATGCATATTTGGAGCACAAGTTTTTTGCATGTGGAATTTTTCCCATGTACAGCAACAAAGTTTGGAAGGATTGCATTTTTTCCAAAATTTTATTACATTAAACAAAATTACTAGTAATTTTTTAGTGGAAGATTCACTTCAACCTATAATGGTGATATAGATCTTTCTATTTCTGACCGTAGGCTAATTGCAAAATTGGGCAAGGATTGATTACAATATTGAGAGCCTTGCAACCAATCATAATGAGCCACAACTACTCTAGGGAGTACGCTATAATTTCATGGAAAGATAACTGTCTATTTATTGGAAATGGGGGGTGATCGGAAATGGGTTGCCTCCCCTATTTTTGAACTCAAAATTTGGAATTTTTCAAGAAAAAAAGCTTCACATCGTTTAGTTTCTTCAACCTAAAATATTAGAAATTCAAAATATATAGTGCAAAAATTTGAAGTTTAAGAGATTCAAAGCCAAAAAATCTAGTTGAGCAAAGCACAAAAAAATAGTTTTCTTCACTTTAAATGCAAATATCTTGCATTCTATGCATGCAAGTTTATTGCACACATTCTTATACTAGTCTAGTACAAGATCCTATGGTTAGATTTACAAACATTTATAATTTTTTAACTCTTTGCATTTAATGGCAAATTTGAATGTTTTCAAATGAAAAATGGTCTTCAGATTTTAGGGATTAATGGATATCTCTATTGTCATTGCATCGATAGAAGAATCTTTATAGACAATAATCAATGGCCAAAACATTGGGCACGCCTTCTAAATTCTTAAAATGTATCAATTATATTAACCAATAATCAACCATTAACTAAGGAAACTTAAGGTCAATTAATTCATTAAAAAATCATAAACTATAAGATAAAGCCTTTTGAAGAAAAAATTATGCGTAGAAATATCTTAAAACATCTTTATTGAATTCCTAAATTATACCAATTCTCTTCAATTTGAGGGAGATGAAATTGTGAGTGTATACTAAACATGTGCGCAATCCAAAGATGTCCCTATTATAGGCAACAAAGTAGGTTTTTAAATTTCAAAGTCAATCATAGTCCCTACATAACCACGTACACATGCAAAGGACATATCCTTACAAGATAGCTTCAATCTTTGTATATTTTTTTAGAATTCTTAAAAGATAATATCAACTAAAAGTAAAATGCGAATTTTTCAAGTAATGGAATTTCAACCCTTCACCTAATGGTTAGGAGTAGGATATCTTAATATCTCGCTACATCTTTTCTACTTGTGTGAATTTGAAGAACTTTTTGTGATTTGTATGAAACAAACCCTTGATCTCCTTCGTTTAATTTATTTTTTCCTCAATATAAAAATTCAATAATTTTAAGTTGTTTCGTATTTTTTTTACCTTTATGGAATTAATTTTGATTTTTAAAAGTTAAATTCATTTTTTTGACATTTATGTTAAAACTTCCTTTGACTAAATACTCACACGTGGCCAAAAGGGGCAAAATTTTAGTAATGCATTCACCAATTAGCATGGTAGACTTAGTCAACAATATTCCCATTATACCCAATCAAATTGACCATTTAGTAATTAGAGACTAAAGAAGGCAAATTCTTAGTATTGCATTGACCAATTAGCATTGTAGACTTGCAACATACCCAATCAAATTGATCATTTAGTACTAAAACAACATTTCAATGATTTTATATTTTTGGTCTTATTTAAATCCACCATAGTTGTAATAGTGAATCTACTTTACTTTACGTTGAAGTGACATGTTTCCAACTGTGTCCTTATTGAAAAATCGACCCCTATCTATATATGCGCATTTTGAATATAAGAGCCTACATTCAATTTTGGATACACTAATAATGAATACTTTGAACATCCATAAAATGTTCAAAAATAAAACTAGAATCTTCTTTCAATTGCCAATAAAATCCAATAAAAAAAACTATAACAATCTGGTAACACGAACCATGTTCAATGCTTATTAAATAAAATTAGATGCAATTGTCTAAACTACTTCAAAAAAGATTGATCGAAGCTCTTAATTACAAGTATAAAGGCTCCCTAATTTTCTTGGCAAGTATTTTTTTTAATTTATTTACTCCACACAACAAAGCTGAACAACAACTTCATCACATCTCCAACAAAAAAGTTACTAACTTAGTGGTATTTTAAGAAGAATTGAGTTATTCACATTGAAAATCTCACAAATCCTTTGTTCAATCTTTTTGAATATACATGTTTTTGGAAGAAAAAAAATCCCAATTTTATTTATTTATTTATTTATAATTAAATGAAACGAAAATTTTCCAATTTCCTAAATTTTGATTTCAACACTTAGTTTCTAGAATAATTTTTGATGAAAGCTGTCTTTAAGTAATTGAGGGTACCCTCACCGTGTCATGATTCCTCTCGCACGCGAGAAGCCCCGAAGGCCATTGCCGCTGGCTGCTGCTGCACCAGACTTGTGGSAATTCCAAATTCAGTTGGCCTAAAATATCTTAACGTCGTCCATTCAAGCCACGGGAAATGGAACCGCAGTGAGACAAGCAACTGGCTGATGGCAAGCGAGCGAGCGAGCTCACACAAACAACCAACAACCGTGCGATCCGATCATGGCTTGGATGTCATCATGTCATATGGATGGGACATGGGAAAACAGGGAGGCCCACGACCGGTCCATAGTAGCCCTTTTTTTTGGCACCATGGTGCCACATTTCACCATTTCAAAAATGAATGTTTACTTTTCATCAAATAAAAGTAATCTTTTTTCATCAGAATTTTTTTTGTTTCTATTAAGACTATGGATGAAATTGTCACATTTAGATGAAAAAGTGTATGATTTTGATTGAAATTAGTGATTTTTGGTCAAAAAGATGGATGTATGAAGAAATAAAGTGTTTTTGTTTCAAAGAAAAGGGTGGGGCTCGTCCGTATACAAGATTACATTAGTAAGAGAGGTTTTTTGGCTTCTAAGGGAGAAAAACACCTATTAGCGTCCCTAGTCCCATTCTTGTACCATAGACTACACCTAATTGTGTCCCTAGACATCGGTTAATGTATCCTCCAAATGCTTAACTCTCATTTGCACATAAGTGGACCCAAATGGGTCCACC
Source organism: Pleurozium schreberi (assembly GCA_006891605.1). Taxonomy (NCBI): domain Eukaryota; kingdom Viridiplantae; phylum Streptophyta; class Bryopsida; order Hypnales; family Hylocomiaceae; genus Pleurozium; species Pleurozium schreberi. The sequence goes on along the minus strand of VACF01000410.1, from coordinate 200,898 downwards.
TTTTTACACTTAAGGAGATGGCACTTTGAAAAATCATAGAAATTACATGCACTATTTGAAAAATCTATTTTTTTTTCAATATTCATGATTTTCACTCGCTAATACTACAAAAATATTATTTTTAAAAGAAGGTGTCTCCAACTATGCTGAATTGTTTATATTGATGATTTTTGGTGCTTCCACCTTAGAGGGGAATTTTTTAGTCATAACCTTTGTTATGGGGACAAGTATAGGACCAATATGGAAAAATTACATTACAAAGGTTTTCCAACTTGTGGAGGTTTTTTTTAGGGAGGTTCTACTATATTTTCTATTATTCTTGGGTATGTGTGAGCTAAGGTATGATGTCCGGTTTTTCAAATTGCATCCTCCATCAACATTGGTCTAAGATTTATGGCTATAATGAAGGATGAATCTACTCTTAAAGCGTTGATTTCCTTTTCAGGGAAGATAAACTCTTTGAAACAATTTCCATTAAATTTTATTGGAAAGAAAAATGGAATTGGCACCTAATCCAAGATTGTTTCATAGTTTTTGGACCTTTATATATGGGATTAATTACAAATTTTTGAAGTTGTAATGCAATGGTCATTAGAGATAACACCTCTTGAAAAACATTGATTAAGAAAACAAAATGTAAGACCTTTATGTTGTGATCACTTTTACAACACAATTGCTTTTAGAACAAACTACCTTAGATGGGGAGCGGAACTAGGAGACGATGCTTCAAAACCTTATTTGGATATGAACATGCTCCACCAAAATATTCTCAGTTCTACTTTTTAAGGGGTTGTGAACTTAGATTTGGAAGAGCGTAACCTTTTCTTGTCACTTTCTTTTCCACATCCTATAGGAGGTTTGCAATGAGTGAGTGACATTAGTGGTCATAATCCACCTTCTATTCTTTATTGAGAGAGTCATAGATATCTTGGATTTGACGTTCTTGATTAAGTTTGCAAAAAAAAAGTTAAATATGTCCAATAAGCAACTCACCATTCTCCGGCTTATTAGGTTGTCTAATTCATCTCTTATGGTTAAAGTTAAAAACCGAATTAGGACAAGAAAAAAATAAGGTAACTACATGAAATTATATAGATAAGCATTGAACTATGGTTTTGATTATTAAGATATCTTGAGCTTTAGAAGGTCTTATTGGCAATTGGGAGAGGAGTTTTGATTTTCCTTTGTATGTATTTTGAATACCTATGTTTAATCTATGGATTTTTGAATTGTCGATTATTTTTATATTCACACTCAAGTCTAGTAAGGCACTCACATTTAGTAAATGTACAATTTTGATAAGAATCTAGATGGATCGTTTTTATTGATTAACTCAAAATTTAATTGAATATTGAATCCATTTGATTAGAATCTATCTAATATACATTCTATAACAAGCATTCATTCCTAAAAGATATGCATTAGTGTCTTTTGAAAAAAAGAAAGTAAACTCATGCATAATAGAGGTATACCATTGTTGTAGCATGTACATAGACCACATATACATTGAAATTTGACATAGTTTGTTTAACCTTTAACGGTATAGGAAACCCAATCTTCTACTCATCATGTTTATTTTGTGTATTTTATATACACTATGCACTCACTTGAGGTGTACGGAATCAAAGTGACAAAAATTTGTGTGTATGCTAAATTGGATTCAAGTTTTATTTATGACTCATGGCACTTTCAACTTGGATCATTATTGCACATCCTAAAGCTACAAAAGCCACATAATGGTCACATATTCTCTACATACGGTGACATATCTAAGCATGACAAGGTTTAGATGTTAAAATGACATCCCAACAAAAGACGCCCAAACAATTGTAGAATTATCAATCCAATGGTGCATGCCTTTTATTAGTTCATGATTAATATTCTACTAGCCAAATAGGGTTTCATATGTACATTACAATTCCCAATTGACCTATAATGGCCAAGGTAAAGCAACTTCCAATTACAATAGAACATATAATAAGAGCCGAGCTGGTTGGGGTCTGGTCTGACACATTATTGTAGAAAGGTTGTTACATTAACCCCTATAGGACCAAGGCCTTTTTTGCAAAAAGATACTTAAAACTACCATTTTTATAGTAAAGAGTAAAACAATTTGAACATTATTTTTTTTGCACATCTAACCATAGGATCTAACACCTAATTAGTATGAGAATATGTGGAAAAAATTTTAGAAATTTTGACTGCACAGATTGTAAGATATTTGTGCTTAAAGTGAACAAAACAAGTTTTTTAGCACATTGTAGGGCTAGATTATTTGACTTTGAACCTTCTTAACTTTATTTTTTTGCATTACAAAGTTTTGAGCTTTAAATCTCTATGGTGGAGAATTGAGTTGAGAGTCTAGAAAAAAATAAATTCTTTAAAATTATTAAGTAGAAGTAGGTATAAGATAGAAGAAAAATCTAAATTATTAATATCTTAAAGATGGAATTAAAACGCACTAATTCCAATAGTAGGATTGTTCTACCAAGCAAAATAAATCATCTAAAACTTTTCTTTTTGAAAAATTGTAAAAATTTCATTCAGAAAAAAATCCTACAACTAATTTTTTCAAAAAGATGCTTAGATTTCCCAAAAAACAAGATTGTCCATAACTTTTTCATAACAAATTCAAATGGAATGAATCAAATCTTTCTGTGTAGGCAAAAATATAATCTACTAGAATCTACTAAAATATATTTACACTCGAGTCTAGTGAGGCACTCAAATTTAGTAAGTATACAATTTTGATAATAATCTAGATGGGTCACATATTCTCTATATACGGTGACATATCTAAGCAAGACAAGGTTAGATGTTAAAATGACATCCCAACAAAAGATACCCAAAATTATCAATCCAATGGTGCATGCCTTTTTATAATTCATGATTAATATTCTAGGAGCCAAATAGGGTTTCAAATGTACATTACAATTCCCAATTGACCTTTAATGGTCAAGGTAAAGTAACTACCAATTACAATAGAACATCTAATAAGAGCCGAGTTGGTCTCTAACCAATCAGACACATTATTGTATAGATGTTGTTATATTAAAGGAGGGTCATTTGCAGTCTTGATGTTTGTATGTGGCCTGGGCCAGGACCAATCTAACACATCACTATGGAGAGGTTTATTACTTCAAACAATGATTTTTATTTAGAAGTTCTACTTAGCTAAGGTAGAACATTCCATTGACGTAGATGACCCATAGTCGACACCTAATGACCCCTTGACAATTTTTGAGACCACAATCAATGTATAACTTGACCCCCATGGAGTAATTAGTGACTTCATTACGAGCACCCTACTTTTTGAGTGTAAATCATTGTAGGAAGTGACTTTTTAGGGCCTTTCGCATTAAAAATTATTGTGACTGCTTTAGGTGATTAAGATTAGCATATTGGATACAGTTTTTGTTGGTTATGAGGTAGCCTATTGACTCTTTTGGGCAGATCACTTCAAAAATTCATAACTAATTCATACTTTGTCTGAAAAATATAATTTCAATTGCTCTCACTATTTCTCACACTTGTTTCAATGTGAAAAAAAAAAATTGTAAAATTTCAGCTATGGCATGAGGGCAGACTCCAAATTCTGACCACAATGGGTTGTTTTACCTTATATAAGGTAAAACATTGTAAAAACCAACAAGGCTCCTATATGGTTCAAATCTGCCCATAATGATAATTCCAAGACATAAATGTACTCCTACTGTACATATCTGTGTAGCCACCTTTTTCCAACAGAAATGAAGGCAAGTACAATGGGCACGCATTTATATCCCCCAAATGATCACCATAATTACATTTGAAACCATTTGGGAACTCAATTAGTTTTACAACACGAGCCCTTCTCTCCTTTGGAATTAAGCTTAAGCTTTAGTTTACTTACGTTGTGAAGAAGAAGAAGAAAATTCCATCGGCCTCGCCTTCCGTTGTTTCTCTCCCTCACTGACCCACCGCAGTCTGCTCTGCTCCAGCCACAGTCCACAGCTGAAGCTCACAGTCACAGTTGCTGTTGCAGCAGCGTCTGCAAACAAAGGCAAGGAGATATCTCTCAACTTTTGAGCACATGGCTTGAACTTTTGCATTCGATATTCCGAAGCTCGCAGCATGCGCCCGAAGCTCTCCGTCAAGGCTTAACATAAGCTCAGAACGTCCTTCCTTCCTTCCTTCCTCATGAGGAAATGCTCCTGGGGCGCTTTTGTACTTGCATTTTGCAYATTGGGTGGTTCCTGATTGTTCAATCGCTGTGTTTCTGTGAAGCTGGGTCCGCCATTGYTCAAAATGATGCATTCACGCAGAGCTCGCTCTCATTGTGGTACTTCTTGGGCTCTCTCACAACCATACCATTGTGTAATTTCGTCTCTTGTTTGCAGTAGAATATTGCAAGCAGTCAATACTAGCTGCAGGTTGTAGACTGGATCATTTTCTAGAGTGGCACCCCTAAAAGAGTACTCAGCCGCATTTTATGTAACCGGGCGCTTGTGTTGATCTCTTCATTTTAGAAATCGTTGGAAGGATCACTTGATTTTTACTTTCTTGCACTCTGTGTTTGAAGAGGACTATTGGCAAGGTCGGCTACTGGAGTACGTAGCCTTAATGACAAGAGACGCCATAGCTGTATCCAGTCTCGAAAGATTGATAAATTTGTAGTGGCATTGCGCTTTTGTATTTAAGGACCTTGTTGAAGTTAGAGACCTTGTTTTTGAAATAGGATAACAAGAATAGCAGTCTCTGTTTCTGAAYCAGACACCCTTATTCCATTGTAAGTCTCTGAAGGTTTTTCGGTATCGGTGGGGGTTTGTCATACCAGCTGAGGAAAATGCAGAGTTGTAATGAACGAAATTTCTTTGAACTACTGATTTTGAATATCTCAGAAACCTTGTACGCAATTGATAGGTTGATTTTACTGGTTTTCAAGCCTAGAGTACTGATGTTTTGGAGTGTGAGAMKAATGCTTATAGCTCGACGGAGGAGGAAGCTTCATTTATAGAATCAGTACAGGGACCACAAGAACTGCAGTCTCTATTTCTTTATCCATTTCTCTAATTCTATTTGCAAGTCTCCAAATGGGGTTTTGTGCCAGCTCAGGAACATACAAAGTTATGAAACGATTTTTTATTTCTCACTACTGATAACAGAAACCTCGTACCCAATTGATAGAGATGAAGTGATTTCAAAGCCTATTGTTGTGGAGGGTTATAATGCTTAAAGCTCCATGAGGAAAGTCGTAGATTTAATACAGGGACCACAAGAACAGCAGTCTCTTGTTTCTTTTTCATTTTAATTCTATTGCAAGTCTGTGACGTTTCACTGGTGGGGTTTTGCCAGCAAAGTTATGACGCGAAATATTATTCACACTGCTTTTATGGGAAACCTTAAACCTAATTGATAGAGATGAATTGAATTTCTAGGCTAATGTTGTGGATTGTTGTAATGCCTTACAGCTGAAGAGGAGAGGTGATTACTTACACTACAGGATGCAAGGGCTTAGGCTTCAAATCCGTGCCATGGAAAGGGGCAAAAGAGGGGGAGAGACAGGAGCTTCACTGACCATGACATGAATCCTTTCAGGATTACATTTTCCAAAYTCTATTTTTCTGGCCATGAAGGATTTGTTTTGCAAGTGCATCTGTGCATGGCAACCAGTGCAAGTGGTCCATGGCGACGGCCACATCCGGAGTTTATCTCGGCCTGTCACAGTTGGGGAGTTGCTCAAATGCCACCCTCATCACTTTGTGTGTGAGCCCACCTCCAATGGACCTCTCTACCACAGCGGCATGTTGCCCTTCGACATGGAATTGGAAGAAGGGCGCGTCTATCTGCTCCTCCCGCTGCCCCGGCTGYTACCCCACCTCGCCAGCACGTTTCCGAACCCTCCTTACTGCTCTTGCTTCAACTCTCACACGGGATCCTTGCAAGGTGATTGAATGCCTAACCCTGCTGATTTGGCTCAAGCTCAAAATCTTTGGCTTGTTCACAGGAGAATTGCGAATTGCACAAGCTCAAAACAGATAACCTGCTTGGGAAGCTAATAGTTGATTGTAGTAACTTTCAAACCATTGATTCCTATTGCTCAAAATGGAGGGTGTGAATTCTTCCGTCGGTTGGTATATTTTGTTACCGACCTTGAAGCTTCCTCAATTTTTTATTTCAACGCCTATAGAAATGGAAGCAGCCGGTTCTAGCCACTTAGGGGCTCCCCCCTAAGTGCTCAAGTGGCTAGCTCCGTATCTATAGGAGATGAAATGAATCATTGAGAAAGCTTCAAGGTCGGTAACAAAATATACCAATGGACAGAAGAATTCACACCCTCCATTTCGAACAATAGGAATCAATGGTTTGAAAGTTACTACAATCAACTATTAGCTTCCATCTTGAGCTTAATATGTAATTCGCAATTTTCTTGTTAAAATGTCCAAAGCTTTTGTGCATCTTTACAAAGCTAAATCTAAACCAGTCCTAGTTTTTTTCACAGAAAAACAACCAGCGCACCTCCTTTGCCAATTTATTGAGCTCGCATTGTGTTGTGTTATGAATTCAGACAACCAGAAACCAGGTCCCACAGTTGAAGAAAACATGGCGAATCACAGGGTRAGGAGCTGGATTGTGAGGCACCATCGCCATCTCCTCCACGTGAGGCACCGCGTGTCCAAATCCAAGCTGGTGAGGTCTCTGGTGGGCATGAGCACCCGAATGCTTCCTGAACGACTCCGCTTTCGGATTTCTTTTCACAAACTGGAGAATGAAGAGACTGCGGATGTTTCCAAAGAGGAGGATTCACCAGGCGTTGCGAAATCAGTGCAGTTCGGCAGCTCCAGAAACAGATGGACACCAGGCCTGGAGTGCATTTCCGAAGTGGACTTGCTCACGGGGTTACTCCGAGTCGACTCTGAGGTCAGTATGAATAGAGGATGATAGAGTTTTAAATGAAAGTTTTCAATTAAATTTACGCACTGAGATTTCAAATTTCAACAAGGGTTTTTTAAGTACACAGGATTGCGCACATAATGCCGGATTTGGAAACAAAAATGTTAGTCTTACGGCAGCTCCTATTGAAGGCTTGTGTATCAAAATTATGGAGTTTCAAGTAACTTTAAACAGGGGCTGCGTTGTACAAGTAACTGGGTCTTTGGTTTTATAAAATTTCTAGGAGCAGTGCTAACTATGGTTGGCAGTAGGTACACTTTCCAACAATAGGTGACTGGAAACCAACCACGGTAAAGCTTAGAAGCTTTAGAGGATTTTTGTCAGAAGTGAGAGAAGGTGTCAGAGAGAATTAGGAAGCATCTTAATTACATTACCCAAGTTCACTGAATTCTTTTTTTTAATGTTGGAGAAGTAGTCAGCTATTTCTTTAATACTAACGTGATATTTGATATTTGGGTGATGTTTGGTGATGTCTACGTGAAACCTAGGTGATACCGAAGTAAAATTTGGCTAGTGGTTTTTAAAATACAGTAGGAATCTGGCTATTTACAACATATAGCCGTTGTAGCAAAAGTGGCCAAATTTGTGCAAAAAACTAGCTACCCAAGCTTTCCGTGAATTAGCAGATTAGCTTTCCGAGTTAGCAGCTCCTTTGAAGAATGATTTGGGTTGTCAATCGTGTCACGACTAATGTGATAATGAGGCTGACTTTTCTGAAAAATTGAGTCCCTAATAAGTCAATTTTCCTTTCTAATGTAACTGTATGAATGCACTCTTAGCTTTCATTATTGTCAGAAAATTTTGTGTCTGTAATCTATTTTCTTTTCTTTGTGGTATTGGCATTCCTGGCTTGAATTAGAACATTCTAGAGCAGGGTTCCTTTTCACCGTATTACACTAAGTTTGGTAGACTAGACATTTGAATGTCTACAAAAGTTTGTTGCAACGTTCTTGAACTTCAAGGTATGGGATTATTTGTTTTCCATGAATAAGACATTGTCATTTCATTTTAGAACATCTTGAATGCAAGCTAGCCCATGGATTCTTGTTACAATGCAATTGTGTAAGTCTAATTTGGTTGTCTTTCCACTCGATGAAGGTTATGGTTATGTACCAATTTTTCCATTCTTAAACTCAAGATGTAATAGGATTCGAGGCATGCATGAAGATGTTCATGACTATTGATTCTTTGAATTCCTTGAATTGGAAAGATGATCCCTACTAGGGCTTTTATCTTTTTTCATTTTTTATGAAGTGCCAAAGTGGTGATATAAAATGTTAGAGGTGCTTGAAATTTCAACATTTATCCTAATATTGGATAGAGAATATGACATTAGCACATGTCTAATTTTGTTTTCATCCACAATTTGGTGATTTCATCTAAGATTATTTTTATTTCAAAGTTTTAAGGTGAAAGCTTAACATTTTGTTACTAGTTTTTAGCAAAATTATTATTTTTTGGTCCAATTTAGCACCATAAACCTCCCAAAAATAGTCTTGATCCCTAGTTGTTAACATCTCTTTTCAAGAATGTTGTGTACCTCCCACCACAAGCAATACAACAAATTCACTTTGGAAATGGAGATGGCATTAAGGGGGCCACTAACTATAAGTGGGAATATCTTAATTTTTGATAGACCAAAAATAAACATTGGTGTGATGGAGGTAGAAATAGTAGAGTTAATTTGATCCCTTGATCTTAGTGAGGCTATTCCATCCCTTGCAAAAATTGAAATATTTCCCCTTCGTGTGAATTTATCCTAAGAAAATGTTGCATTCCATTAGAGATTACTTTGATGTATTTCTAGACAATTGAATGGGAACAATTATTATCTTTTTAGTACAATCTTGACATATCTTGTGAGTTAAGCTCACCAAATTTTGACTATGTTACTAAATCATCCCATTTAGATTCTTGCCTAAAAAGTAAAAACTCAAAATATGAGAATTTCAAGTTGACTTTCAGTTTTATAACAATTCATAGTTTAGTCATCCGTGTCAAAAATATGTTTAAAGAGAATCCCACCTTTTTTTAGATCAAATTCTTATTTGGACAATTTAACTATTAAATGCATGAGGCACCAAAATTTGGTGTTTGCAAAACTTTGAAGTAAAASCTAAGTAAACCAAGTTGCTATTTGGGTTAGTTTATATTTTTGAAAACTTCTTTTGAAATTTAGTCTTAGCATCAAAAATCCAATTTTGAAAATGATTCTTTGTGCTTTTTCAATTCAAGATTGTGTTCAAGGGTGTTCATTGCAATCTTGACTATCTATAGTGTAAAGGTGCTTGGAAATGAGCCTCTCTATATACACTAGAGCTTGGAGAAAAAAACACATTAGAATTCCATTTATCAAAAATCTAGAGTAATTTTGAGAAGCCATAAACTGATTGGAGTTATGCATGTTAGGCCCTTGAATCTCATATTTTTTTGATGACCAATTTTTTAGATTTGACGTGTGAAAAGAGGATTGAAAGATTTCGACCCACTTTTGCAATTTTAACATCCTCATGATCAAACATTATAATCTTTCAATCCATAAGTGGTATTTTTTTTTTCCTTAGTAATCTCTAACATGTTTAGATTGAATTTGTACGCTTACATTTCAAAATAAATTAATTCATATCATCAAAATGTTGGCTTTTTGTTCAATGTAAAGTAAATTCCTAGAAGCTCAAAGAAGGCCTTGGGCCATTAGATGTTTTTTGGACCATTTAAAAGACTGCAAGTTCTTAGGTTGTGGGAACACATCGGGAACTTTGGAAACTGTGCCACGTAGGTAGTCTGACGTGGCACAGAGACTGCCATGTCAAATATTATTAATTAATTATTTAAAAAATAAGTTTTTGGAAAAAAAATCAATTTTAAATCAATTTTCAATTTCTTTAAGGTAGAACCACCCATTACCAACTAGTGCCCCATAGCCAACCATACATTGACTTATTTCCGACCAAGGCTAGAATGTTTTTTTTTMATCTTTTCAAAGTTGGGACTAAAAATTCATGATACATGTTCCAAAGTAGTGCAAAAAAAGTAAGAAGCACTGAGTGGAAAGGTAGTTTTTTGAATGATCGGAATTGGAAGGGTTTAGAGATCGGCTATGGGTCCGGAGCACTTTTKGCCTTTCAAAATTCATAGTAATTTCAATTCATGCGATAAAATTACCAAAGTTTTTGCAATCCTCATCATTTTTATCAACACACCTCTAAAAATATTTACCTTGCATTCCATTGCTTCAGATTTGTCCAAATTCCTTATWTGATTGGTTATAGGTGGATCTACCTTATATTTTCTAAGATTTATTAATTTATTAATAAGAAATATATAAATATTTATTTTTATTTTGAAATTCAAAATTTCAGACTAGCAGTCGTTGGTTCCCTGCGCAGGGAACAACCCTGAAACAGTCTCCTGCGGAGCTGAAAAACATCTAATGATTTAGTGGTTAAATTGTAGTTCTCTAAACTCATAATGTATATTGCTTCACAATGATGCTAGCATGTGAATATGGAAAGACAAGCCTATTGGAATCTTGAACATATGTACAAGTGGATACTTTACAATCATTGAAGGTGCTTATAGTATAAACACCTTTAAAATAGGTATCTATACATAGGTACACTATAATTATGGAAAGTTTAAAAAAATAGACACCTATTACATAAATGCATAGACTCCTATACATACTTCTAGAATACTTAGTCCTATTTTCATCCACAATTTGACGATTTCATCCACAATTGTTTTAATTTGAAGTGTTTTGGAAAAAAACTTCATGATTTTTCACCATTTTTTAGTCAAATAATTTTTTTTGGGTGAAATTTGACAGTACTTTCACTCCTCCAAAAGAGATGCTTATGATTCATAAACTTTCTGTTCAATGGGATGTTCAATATATAGTTCATTTATTAACCAAAATGTACAAATCTAGATCTTCTAAGGTAGCTTAACCGAATACCAACCATTGACCAGTCCAATACTACCAAATGTAGGACCCTTTGTTGATTTTAAAATAAAAATCTATGACACCTATTATATGCCTTAACTTCACAATAAGTGAAGTTAAGACATGCACTATGGTCATAGATTCTTACTCTAGAATCAATGACAACCCTACATTCAGGTGGTATTAGATCAACGGTTGGTATTGGATTAAGCTAGTAACGGCTTAAATGAAATGTCTTATTACCTTTCTTGAGCTTCCAACTCTCTCACAACTTATATATCTAGTTTATATCAAGTTGTATATCTAGTTTATTTGGACCTTCTTCTAATATTATCTCTATCTTATACACTTGATTTTATGCATCATATGATCGATACTCCAAAATACTATTGTTACAACAACCTTCACACTTGAGACTACACTGAAAAAAATCCCCTTTAGGTGGGCTTGTGTGAAAGCTAATTTAACTAGTAAAGGTCTGGGAATTCCATATTTGAATTCAACAGGTATTTTTGTGATGTATTCAACATAGACAATGCATGAATTGAGGTATATACTATTGACAWAAGTTTGAATATATTTTGAGCTGAAGCCAGTGACACATGGCACTTTCAATTTGAAATATTGTTGCAGTTCTACATGTCTCAAAATTCACAAAGTGATCATGTATTCTTCATAAATGGTATTGTGGTTGAGCATGATATGATTCAGATGATGGAATGGCATCCAAATGAAAAATGTTCATTGTTGATTATCAATTGAATTGATCATGTTTGCCATATTCTTGTGCATAATTTATAGTATAGATTGAAATCAAATTGGATATTGTATACCCGATTCCTTATGTATAAATCTTTAGCTTCTAAAATGCCCAAGGGATCATATTTTGGTGTCAACTAAACTTTGAAGTGTTACGTCCTTTAACACCGAATATTTTATATGAGCTCAATTTTAAACTTAATGCGTAAAAAGAGGATTGAAAGACTTCAAATGGCTTTCACAAGTTTAACACACTCTCTATCAAACATTATAATAATCTTTCAATCCATAAGTGATTTTGTAAAGTCTTTCAATCTATAACATCTAGTTTGAATTTATACAATTGTAGTTTTCTTACAAAAACTTGCAAAAATTTGGTCTTTTTGTTTAGTTTTCAGTAAACTCTACAAAGCTCAATCATGAAATTCTTTGGGCATTTCGGGGTTCAAGGTTAATAATGTAAGGAAATATGATCATGRAATTGTACGTTTGATATACCGTATGCATAGGTTAGTTTCTGTAGATTGGTGCCAAAACATTTTACTTTTCACAATTCGGCAATTCGGCAGGAGGATAGGAATTTCTTGCTTTTCGACACTTTCTCCTAATTTTGGATTGATTCATTCTATTCATGTGTAAGTGTGTTCCTTTTTTCTAATTTTCCTCAAGAATAATTTTTTCAAACTTTTAGAAAGAGTTGTAAATAATATTTTTTATTTCAACATTATCCAAATTTTCCCGAGTTATTTGCAAAACTGACCTACACATACGGTAGTAGTACGATACATAGGGTAAAAACACAAAAAAAAAAAAAACACGGGTATTATTTTGAATCAGAGGGAGTACAAATCACTGCTAAATAATAAAATACCAAGTACAAACTCATGTGCGAATGTGAGCAAAATAATTACTAAACTCCCATTTGAAACTCCCACCCACACCAGCTGCTGCTGAAGTGGTGAGCTGAATGACGAGCCAGAGGGATCCTAAGAAGGCGTTACAGAATGCAGTGAAGGTCAATGGATTAACGGAAGGGAAGTCTGACCATTCAAGTCTCCAGGATGGATGGATGGATGGATGAGACCACCTTCTTCGAAGCGAGTAGCCCAACTGTAAATTAAATTCTGCAAAAAAATTCGACGAGGATACATTCCTCCGGGTACCAGCAATCTCAAGAATATTGAACACATTATTTCCAGTATCACACAGTACAGTACATGTTTTTTTTTTTGCGTTGTTTTTGGACACAAATGAAACGGAATTTCATCGCAAAGAAAAAATTCATGAAACAATGTCTGAATTGATAGACCATGTTACAGTTGACAAAAAATTGTCCGAATTGACAGAAAATTGACAGAAAAAATGTTCAAATTGACAGAAAATGATTGCGTTCCCTTATAGTGTCAACCCGCAGCTGAATTGGTTTTTTTCAATTTCCGTAACTTATGTGTTTCAATGTATTGATGAATGTGGAAATTTAAAAAAAAAAAATTAAGCTGCTCGTCTACAACAGGCTCAGTCTGTGTGTTGCACTGGTTGTCCGCTTTTTTTTAAGCTAGAATCTTCTGTCTCCAACTTTTCTCATAATCATGTAGCTTTTGATGATGCCAAGTTAATTTCCTCCTGTCTGATCCAAATGCCCAATTAATTATTTGTCAAATTGCAGTTTGCTGATTCATTTCCAGATAACCCATTCAGTTGTGGTTAGTCTTCTTCTTTCCAGAAATTTCAAAAGATACTCAACTCTGTTGCGGCAAGAGCATACAAAATTCTGAGACTCCTTGGCTTTGACACAACGTTAGAAGATGTTTCATAGTGGGTTTTTTTAGGCGATTTGTCGTCAATTTGTCGTCAATTTGTACCAAAATAATGGACCTAGCACCAGGCCCTTAGAACATAAATAGAAAAATCTTGGATGAAATCGCCAAAAAACTCCAAGCTTAATGGAATGTCATGCAATTTCTAACATATTTTGCAACATTTTAATGGAATGTTGTGCCATTTCAATGATATGCTTCACCATTTTACAGTGATATCGCCAATATAATGAAATTCACCATGTTGGCATTTCTGGGAACACATACCTTAAGAGTTCTTCAATTCTAATGCTCTAACATTGTAAGTTATGTCAACAAATTGTCGCTCTGAGCGTGCCAGATTTGGGCAGAAAATACAAACTAGTGTACTTTGTGCTGCTAGTTATGCGAGAGCGAATTTGGGTTATGTGGATGGATTCATATACAGGCTGTTACTACTGTGCACGGTCCTGTTGATGGCTGAAGGTTTTTTAATTTCAGTCTCAGATATCAATGGAAGTGTTTTTTTTACCTCAAGTCTTTGACTGCTTTCTCCCCGGAACTTTTCAATCACGAATCTTTTATCATTTTATGTGCTGGGAATTGCTCGTTTTTACATATGGCTTCTGGAATGATAGAATCTCAGCCAAGGTTTGCGATGTAAGGGAGAGGCACCCAATGGCGTCCATAAACCCAATGCCGTCTCTTTCTAGGTCAGGCATTCATTCTAGAATGTAAATGTAGCAGGACTGTAGACTGCTTATTATTTTAGGTCAAAAAAATAAACCATGTACCGCCTACCTACATTTATAGCCTGAAATGATTATGTCTTGAAGATTTGGATGGCATTGGGTACAAGGACGCCATTGGGTGCCTCTCCCTTAAGTCCTCTCTTTTCTAAAATTTCCTAATCTCCTACATGTCTTATATACACTAACGCATTTAGTTTTGCAACAAAGAGATCCACCGCCTTTAGTTTGAGGTTTCGACCAACCTATTGTAGTGCTCAATGACAGACGTCGACTCCTCATTGAAAGTTCCTAGGAACTTTGAATGCAATTAGTTTATGTCTGGCATATGAGGATACATATTGGCAAAGTTTTTAATAAAGTAGACTGTAAATCTAATACAACATTAATGGTGAATTTCAAAAAATTGGTGGTATTCCATGTGCTATTTTCAGACCGCGCGATCTAAAATGTGAAATGACATCTACAGCAAGTATAGATTTCAAGATATCTACGACATGTCTAGATGTCAAAAATCTATGGTACTTTCAGATTTCAGACTGCACGGTCTGAACTATCTAGTGTAGATATAAATTTCAAAAATCTAAGTCAGATATAGATTCAAGTAATCTATGACAGTTTTAGATTTCAGACTACGCGGTCTAAACTGTAAAAAGTGCCAAAATAACATAATATCGCCAATTTTTTTAAATTCGCCATATTAACATGTCCTTTTAAATTCAATGCAAATATACAGGATGTTTCCAAGACTTGAAGCCAAACTTTAAAATCAGACTTTTGGATAATGATAAACTAAACTCTACATATGTGGAGAAAATGTAATGTGACTACATTCAAGTAGGCATCTCGGCAGCAAGGCCTAGTATCAACAAATGACTACAATTCACTTCCGTGACTACAATTTTGTTAGCTAATGCAAAATACGAAGATGTCTGTACATGCCTGAYTCTATTTGAAGTTCTAARTTRCTAAGCCTGCAACAATATACTTCCTATCTAATGACGATGATGGCGTCCGTGATGACGTCCATGACGCTGGCCGGCTCCGAACTGAGCCTCTTGCTTGTGTATTTTGTTTGCTTCATGGTGCTCATACAAAGCATACCCGCCCAACCCTAAAGCTGCAGCCTCTGCGACTTGAGCTTCAACGTGGTGTCGATGTGCATGAGCAGGATCCACTTTCTCTTCATGCTTCTCATACTGGAACAACAAAAAAACATTTGAACATCAAAATTAGGGTTACTCCGATGCTACATCTTAACCAAGACAGAAGCAGCTTGCATATGTAATTGCAACCAACACTTGCAACCAGATCAGGATGMTTGTGGTTTGCAGGAACTTACAGCAGCAAAAGCAGCAGCCCCAAGAGCGCCCATCTCGGCGCGATGCTCGTTCTGCCGGTGCCGGTGCTCCTCAGCTTGCAGATGCTGCAAGTCTTGACCAGGATARMCMCCATAGCCGCTCGGCTGCTGGTACGGCATCACTTGTTGTCCGTATCCTTGAGTGCCATAGGAGGGACTTTGCTGTCCATACCCACCATATGGAGTCTGCTGGCCGTATGCAGGAATCATCTGTTGCCCATACGGAGTTTGCTGTGACGGATCAAAGTTGTATGAAGGAGCGCCGCCGTAACTGGAGGACGAMGAYTGGTGGCCGTGGCGGCCACGGTGCCCGCGATGCTCGTGATGCAGCATAWTCACTTTCTGCCTAGTCCTCAARATGCTTCAATTCAAATCTGTTTCGAAAAACCAAACTCTCTCTCGCAATTCAAGACTACTCACGCCAGAAACGAGTGTAYTCAATTCCAAACTACGGTGGTGCTCTCACAACTATTCAATTCAAGACGTAATACTCTCGCAAATCAAAACTAGTGCGCTCTGATTGCTCGCAATTCTGGATCCCGTAAGTTCGTTAACCCAAACGCTGGTCAAGTGAGCACGATACATTAGCTCGGCTGCCGGCGCAACTATATACGAAACTGTTCGTGAGCGCAAGCACCGACCTCGTGTGGCGTGAAGCAGCGTTACCTGGGAAATCAAAGCGGCTTACGAGTGAGTGAATTGAAGGTTTGGGAAGTGAACACGGCAAGCAATTGAACCGAAGATAGGGGTATGCGACTTCGGGAGACTGGGAGGCTCTTCGAAGAAAGCTTCAGTTATTACCGGACTCTGGGTTTGGACTTGGTGGTGTCCGCTTCTTTACACCGAAACTTCTGTTCATTTATGAACCAATGAAAAGGAGCAAAGCCAAAAAGATCTTACCGGCCGACACGGCGGAACGTTTCCTGCGACGCTGAACCTTCCTTTCCCAGTTTCCGGTGGACGCGCAGCCGCGGCTGATGGACGCGCGCTGCCGCGAGTCCGCCACTGTATCTATAACTGAAACTTTCTTAGAAACGCCTCCCAGTTGTGTAATCTACGCCATCTCCGCAGCCATTTGACCTGCCTTTCTTAGTTGCTACCTGCCTTCCTTAGTTGCTACCTGCCTTAAGTATCTTACCGTGTCTCTCATCCTTCTCTACTGCACTCACAAGCCGCTTTAATTCACATCCAACGCTGCTTCTGAGGCGACTGTGAACTTACTCGATATGGGCTCACACTGTTGATATAAATCAACAGTCACTTCCACTGAGGTAGCTCAGGATTGTCGATTGCGTGATCCAGTATTTCAGGTTTGGGATTCAAGCTAGTCTGCTAGTGAATTGTGGGCAAGAATTTTTAGTGTATGACTGATCGAACAGTCAGTTTTCCATTGGGCAAGTAGATTTGGGTCTTGAGGATTTGAAGACCGCGCGTCAGCAGTTAGTAGTGGTTAATTAATTATGTCGCATCGTCACCATCGCGGGCACAATGGTTGCAACAACCAGTCATCGTCGCATGGTTCCGGCGCTCCAACATATATCTACGATCCATTACAGCAAGCCCCGCCTGCTGCATACGGGCAACAGATGGCTCCAGTGTATGGACAGCCAGGGCAAGGATACGGACAACAAGTGATGCYACCRCAGCAGCCGAGCGGCTATGGTGTCTATCCTGGTCAAGACTTGCAGCATCTKCAAGCTGAGGAGCACCGGCACCGGCAGAACGAGCATCGCGCGGAGATGGGCGCTCTTGGGGCTGTTGCTTTTGCTGCTGTAAGTTCCATGCATCAAACTACATGATCTCGATCTGGTTCTGGTTGTAATCTTTTTGGAAATGCAAACAAATTTCATGCGATCAATAATGTGTTGTTGCAAGTTTGGAGGTCGATCAAAGGTTGCAATATATGCATGGTGCAAGATGTTTCTGTCTTGGTATGATATTTCGATGAGAAGCATGATCTGACTGACCCCTAATTTTAATGTTTTTTTGGGTGTTCCAGTATGAGAAGCATGAAGAGAAAGTGGATCCTGCTCATGCACATCGACACCATGTTGAAGCTCAAGTTGCAGAGGCAGCAGCTCTAGGGCAGGGAGGGTATGCTTTATATGAGCATCACGAAGCAAACACAATATACAAGCAAGAAGCTCATTTGGGTGGTGTCCCTCCCCGTGGACGCCATCATCGTCATTAAGAGAACTAGACATGGAACACACACAGTGTCCGTGTTTAGTATAGTAGGAGGACCCTGACTGAAGAATTGTAAACAATACTAGCTAGACGTTTGTTAGAGAGAGTTTAGTAGTCTATTTCTGCTTTTCAAATTTTTTTTTTCTGTTTTCTGAAAGCTGCATTAATGCTGTCATCTTGCCATCGACATGGCCGTCGCTAACAGAATCTACATGAACGGTTACTCCTTTCGTATTCTCCAAACACGCAAAAAAAAACTTCAGAATTTGCTACTCTGTATTAGGTAGCTTGATCGACAGCCTTGCTGACCCAAATCAGAGATTGATGGTGGATTTGATGAGGTTTGCCGGGCGGGTCACCATGGAAATCATGAATTTTGATTCCTTGAGAATCATTGGTTAAAAAAAAATTCAAAAGCAAGCATTGGAAGTCAAACTATTATAGGAGATCTTCCAATTCTACCCCGAATTCCGAGGATGAATAGTTGCACTTCTTTCTTACATGGAAAGATGCTCTCTCATCCATTGACCAAATCCGGAGGTCGATTACCCTACTTGGAACATCGTATAAATTTTTTGCCAAGACTCTGGCAAGAAGGATCCAACCTATGTTATCCAGCATCATCGGAATTGAAGGAGCAATATCGACAATGCATTTTTTTCTTAGCATAATTTGAAGCAATGGAGTGGGCGATGGAATCCGAATGTTCAATCATTGGTAATTCTACTCCTCGATTATGAAAAAACATTCGTTTGGCTTCTATGATTAATGGATTAAATGGGTATTCATGAGCACTGTCCAGTGCGTGGGCTCCTAGTGCTCCGTTGGCATCGAGGAGCAAGCATTTTCAAAGTCACACGATCCGTTCAATTCGCCAGGGTTGCCTCGGTGGCCCCAATTCTCTCTACCTGTTGGGGATATCTATTGGAAAGCGATCGATCGACGACGGAGTTGAAGGTCTCTTCCTTCCGAATTCAAAACGCATGGTACGAACGACTTATTAGGAGTTTACGAACAACACGAGTCTTTATCGTGCAAGGAAATTAATGTTTACTAACTGGATGAAAGCGGAAGCTAGAGGTTCTCGCAATCTTTGTGATTTTAGCTGGTGCCCAAATCAACAGGTGCCCAATTAAATCTCATGAATGCAATCTGGTCCTCCGAATTGAAGATCCCATCTCGCTCTTTCCCATGTTTTCTTAGCATAATTTGAAGCAATGGCTGGAGTGGGCGATGGAATCCGAACACTCATCTGTGATTTCAGTACTCCTCCTCGACATTGAAAAAGCATTCCATGACGTGGTTGGATTGAATGGAAATGAGTGCCACTGTACGTGGACTCAATAGCCAGGAGGCGCAGTATCATCGGAAGAACGGTCGAGTGAGTGCCCTCCCGCTTTCCCGCCCTCTCCCTCTCCGTCGTCCTTTCATCTCATTGGGGCTGGGTGGCCAGGCAATTCTTCCGGCGCCATCGCCAAGGTCGCCGTTGCTACAGGTCTAGCCGAGTTGCCCAGGACCGAAACATTGAAGAATTGCATTCAATTTTGAGAATATGCTTTCAAGGTTTGTTGATGTTTTGCCCATTTGAGTAATCAATTGGAACTCTCTTCAGCATAATTTGTGGAGAGAAATCACTACACTGATGATGGTAAATAGTGTTACCCATACTAACTATTTTAGAAATGCTATAAGTTTTTACTCTTTGTGAATATTTTTACAAAGTGCATGGATCCTAATAGTACTATAGTTGGGAAAACTTTGTACCTATAGTTGGTAAAAATATTCATAAAGAGTAAAAACTTATGGCGGTTTTAAATCAATTAGTGTAGGTAACACTATTTACCATCATTAGTGTAGTGCAAACCCAGTCGTTTTTCATTTAAGATATTTGGAGTTTCATTGCTTCTCATTGAAAATGATCCAATGTTAGTAGCCAAGTTAGCCCCATTGTTTGTCTTTTGTGACTTCTTTCACTCCCCCCATGTTCTGTTGTTATTTCAAGGAATGAAAAGCAACCAATTTCACAATAGTGAACCCTCAATTGGGATTCTTCTTAGAAACCATGTGAATTCATGCTAACACTTACTTTCCCTGTACTCATTTCCATCCCCAAACATGGCTTGGGATGTTTCTTAGGGCTAGGCCATCTTATGACCAATATGGTGTGCTAGATGCTGATTGTTTTTCATTGGAGAAACCATCAACTCCCTTAATCCCACTAAAAACCTCCTAATTGGTTTAGGATTTGTACCACTAAACTGCTCAGTTTATCAATATTGATCATTGAGCAAGCCATCTAGAATTCAAATCATGTATGTATCCACTCCACCCTTCATTTCACACCACTTTTTCAACTATCAACAATCAAAATCGATAAATGGAACCTTTTTAGTGGTACAAAGCATAAATCAATATAGAGGTTTTAGAGGGACTGAGGGAGCACATTAGAATTTTGTCTCCTTGCCTAGRGAGACACCATCTATGCAAGTATGGCTAGGAAAAAACATGTTGTTTGTTACATTGATAAATGTAGCAAACATAGATACACAATCATGGAAATGAGTTTCGTGATATCTAGTGCACAAACAAGGGGTTTTGCTTTTGCAGGTGGATTTTACTTGTCTAGGGAGAAACTCTCTCTTATTAAAATAAACTACCCCATCCCGACCAAATGGGAGCATGCCCATTGTGAGCAAACTTATAATGGTGGTGTACATTCAAGTTCTACCACCATTACAATTTTGCCTACAATGGGTTTGCTCCCATTTGGTCGGTAATGAGGTTGTTTACCTTAATTTCAATCCAGTGACCCGCCCTATGGAACTAAATTGAGTGATTAATCCCTTTTTCTTTTATTAAAACTCACCATCCGTTTCTATGGGGACAAAAAAAAATCAAACTAAGGTAGAAACACCCATTAGCGCACATGTACCCTATCCAGTACCATAGACTACACCTAATTGCGTCCATTGATTGTAGTTAATATGTCTTACAAATACTTGATTGTGATTGGTTGACACATATGAATGACACATACTTAATTCTGATTCGCTGACTGCTGATTTTGGCAGTGTTCAGATTTAGGTACACCTATAGGACAGTTCTAGTGGTCTAGTGAGCCTGCACTTCAAAAAATCAAAAAAATTACATACAATATTCAAAAAATCTATTTTTTTTTTAATATTCATGATTTTCACTTGCTAATACTACAAAAATATTATTTTCAGAAAATTTTGCCTTCAGCCATGCTGAATTGCTTAAATGATCGGTTTTGGGTGCTTTCATCTTATTGCTTGAGCTTCAAATTCTTCCTGCAGACTGGCTGGGGGCCTTACAGTATTAGTGATTTTTACCTGCAATRAAATTGATTTCATTTGTGTCAAAAAAAATTAAGAGAAAAAGAAAAGAAATCTCCTGCAATGGCTTGATTTAATGAGAGTTGCATTCAAACCTAACTTAACMGAACTTAATTTTCCATTTAGTGCCAACTTAGTTAGTTATATCTCATGCTGTTAATAAAAGAATGATGGTTGTTTTCAAGGCTTATTAACTTACTATCTCCTGAAATAACTTACTACTGCAGGACAGGAAGTAAGTTACCTTAATAGCTCAACAGAAAAACTTGATTGCGGTATAATAAGAGTTCATAATTGAGGTTGTTAATGAAGTCTTCTAAAGTCAGCTCTCAGAACACTGAGATGGAGTGATTGAACTTTTATTTTTATTTTTATTTTTATTTATTTTTTGACACAAATGATGTGCTTGAACTTTAAGCTGACTTCATTTGAACTCTTGAAGTCATATCATTTGTTTAAAAAATATGTAAATAAAACTCTTGAAGTCATCCCTCCCAAACTGCGAGACTGGAGCTTTCAGGGCAAGTGAGTTGATTATTACAATACCAAAATTGAGTCATACGCTTTCTGAGTTCATCTTCAGGAAAAGAAATTTACTAAAATGTTTTAATTATCCTTCAAAGTTCTAATTGCAACAAGTGTGAGAATTCAGTTGGGCCGGTGTTGACTTTGTTTTTGCACATATTTGGATTAAAATATGTAGCCATCATGGACGAGTGAATGTGAATTTTGAGTCTTTTGATGATTGCTCGAGATCTTGTAACTTCAATGGAAATATGTCTGAAATGAAGCATGCTAAGGTAGAGGCACCAATTGTCAACCATGCCTAAGTGGGCGGGGATAAATTCATCATGCCCAATATAGGGGATTTTTTATTTTACTTGCACCCCTGGAATGACTTGGAGTGGCATAGCAATGGGCCAGTTTACTCCAACTGTCTATTAGTAAGTGGTACCCAATATGAAGGGTGCAATATATCCAACAAAGGTTGGAAGAGATTTCCAACCAAAGCTTTGAATGTGTTTTATTGGTCCTTTTTAAGGTTGGGACTAAGAAGGTTATGAAACATGTCCTGTATTAGTTACCAAGAAACTAAGTAGGAAGACATGAGCCAAAAAGCGGTTATGGAATGATTGGAATTGGAAGAGTCTAAACATTGGCTATGGGCCATGAGTACTTTTTGGCTCCAAAAATTCAAAGTAATTTCAATTTCTGGAATAAAATCATGAAAAATTTGCAATCTCCATGTTTCATATCTTTCTATATGGGTAAAAAAAATTCTACCACCTCATACTACTCACAATCTGTTGTAAAATCACTTAAAATGAATTGCTACTAATGCCTCTACCTTACCAAAACTAAGGTATGCACACCTCCAATTTTTGCTAAATACAACTCAACATATTACTATCATTTAACATTTATTATTTTTATGAGTCTTACTAGCAATTTTAAGAGGGTGCCAAAGCGCTTTAACTAGCATTTTTTGGACACTCGATGAATTAATTATGATTTTTTAAAGTATTGTCTCTAGATGTAGCAAAAACCAACACTTTGCGATGAACTGTATTATCTTGATTTTTCTACATAAAGTTTTGTCCAATTGATTTTTTATTCATCCAAAATGAAGACGTAAAAAACATTAATCATTTTTGTTGGATTTTATTGTCAATTAGAAGAGGATGCCAACACACTTTAACTAGCATTAGTTGGACACTATCAAAATAATTTATAAAAATTAAAAATATTGTCTCTAAATGTAGCAAAAAGCAACACCAAGCTCTCATAGATTTTCATGTTTTGACTATGTGCAATACATCTCATGTAATCAATATCTACATTTTTCTACTTGATGTTTTGTCCAATTCATTTTACATTCATCCAAAAAAATGTTTGAATCTTAAAAAAAACTTCCTCTAGTACTAATTCATCAAAGTGATGTAAATAACACAATTTTATAAAGACATAAGCAAAAATGTGCACAATTTCATAAAATAATTTGGATGCTAAAGGGCTAAATATTATTGTGATCACCATAGAAGTTGGTTACCACATTGAAATTTCTATTTCTTAGCAGAAAACTCAATTCCTTAAGGAAAATTGCATATTACTCTAATTAAACTTGTAAACAATTTGTAAGAAATAGATATGATTGAACAAATACTAACAACTTCAAATTGCAGTGAATCATAGCACTCATGTCAAGGAAGAACTCTCACTCATTGAGCCCCTTAGATTTTCATTGTTTTCACCGTGAGCGTTGGATGAGAGAATTGGATGATATTTCTTTGCAATATAAACGTGACAAATTTCCTTCGTGAATTTCTTCGCCAATGTTGTCACACTAGTCCCGAATTAGGCCACATTACAAAGGTTGTGACTAAATCTGACCCTCACTTAGCCAATAAACCTTTGTAAACCAATATATCAAACTTGGTCCGGGACCTATTGAGCAAGGGAGGTTCTACTGTATTCACACATTAGGGGTAGTCACACCTCCTCCAAGAAGCAGATTTCTTTGAAGTCGGAGAAATTAGAGAGAGAAACGAGGAGCCAATGGTGAGCTGTTCTAAGTGAAGTAGGTGTGACACCACTTTTGATGTTTGGAGCAATTCTCCAAGAATTTCTTACTTGCGAAGGTGGTAGGGAGCTCCACAACTCGCATTCAGCCAATCAAACTAGAGAATTGCTTGAGAAATTTTTCCACGAGAACGTTTCTTCAACTCCTGAGGAGAAGAAACGACATTCTCATTTCTAGAGGAAATCAAAGTGCTCCTACAGTGAACTGCCAACCAGAAATCGCCTTGTGTATGTTCTCAGAGAACTTCTGGCGTGTTGAAGGTGGTGTGACAACCCCTATTGACACATTGCATAACATAGACAAATCCTGGGTACAGAGTTGGAGACAAGTAACTTAACTTTGGTAAGTTATTAATTTGTGTTAAGAAAATAAAATAAAAAAAACTTTGGTAAGTTATTAATTTCTGTTAAGAAAATAAAATAAAAAAACTTTGGTAAGTTATTAATTTGTGTTAAGAAAATAAAATAAAAAAACTTTGGTAAGTTATTAATTTGTGTTAAGAAAATAAAATAAAAAAACTTTGGTAAGTTATTAATTGTGATCAATCTTGACTAAACATTTGTGTGTGGAACTGACTGAGCATTTGGAGCAAATTCTTTCATTTAATATGTCCATGAGGACAAGGAAGTCATGGCTCACTGTGCTAAAGAAGGTCAACTTTCATTTCTCCCAWTGTAATTTCCACATGCTTTAGTGTAAATGGCTTTGTCTTTGGGAGTAGAGCCTTAAAAAAACTCACAAAATATACATGATAAATTTAACAGTATCAAGTTCATATCAAATATGGACACATAGGATGTACTGTACACTTACCATTGTTTCCTCATGGAAAAGTAACATCAAAAAGCCAGATAGGGTAGAACCACCCATTGCTAACCGGGGATCCATACCTACCACCCGTAGGTGTAGCTATGTGCAACCAAGGTTGGAACAGATTTCCAATCAAAGCTTGAAATTTGCTTTTTACTCCTTCTTTAGATTGGAACTAATAAGTTGATGACACATGTTCCAAAGTAGTGAGTAGGAAAGTAGTTCTTGAATGGTCGGAATTAGAGGACTCTATATACTGGTGGTGCGTTTAGGCCAACTTTCTGCTTCCAAAGCTCATAGTAATTTGAATTCAAGGAAAAAAAATCACTAAAAATTGGCAATTTATGTGATTTCTATCTTCCTACATGGCAAAAAATTTGCATTGCCTTACACTGCTTTTGAACATATATGGAATTGCTTAAGTAGTAGACTATGGGAGGTTCTACCATAGTTACTTATATGTTTCCTTGCAATGCAATAGAAAAATATTTCAATTTCTACACTACTAATTAAAGTGAATAGGGATTTTAGGGGGACCAAAAAAATAAAAGGGACTTATTATGGAAAATTGTAGATTTTTGAAGCATGATGTATCCTCCTCCCCAACACTTCAGTAGTTATTGATGTACAACATAGGTAGATATTTACATAGTGTGTAATGTTGATTAATTAATATGGATCCTCTTTATATCCCTATTCAACATTCAATGCTAAACAAAATAGTAGATGTTTTTTGGACCATTTAGAAAACTGCGAATTCCCGTGTAGTGAGAACACATTGGGAAATCTTCCATGTAGACATTTTGACATGGCATAGAGACTGTCACATCAGATAATATTAATTAATTAATTAAATCAATTATCAAATTATTTATTTTTAAATGAAAAAAAAATTAAAGCAGTTTTTAGTTTCTTTATACTTTCTAAGATTTCTGAATTTTTTTATTTTTTTATGTTTTTGGAAATTCAAAATTTCAGACCAACAATCGTTGGTTCCCTGCGCAAGGAATAGTTTCAGGGAACAACCCCAAAACAGTCTCCTACTGGGCTGAAAAAACATCTAGTGATAATCTTTTAATCCATAAGTAATATTGCTGAGTTTAGACTAAGGTAGACTGCTCTTAAAGTGACCATTGAAGAGCTGATTACATTTTTAGGGAAGCTCAATCCCTTGAAACAATTTTCAATAAATTTTCATAGGAAGAAAAAAGGAATTGGCATCTAACCCAAGTAGTTTCATATTTTTTGGACCTTCATGGATTTAGTTACAAATTTTTGAAGTTGTAATGCAGTAGTCACTTAAAGCGGCCACCTCCTGAAATGTACACTACTAGTACATTGAAGAAAGCAAAATGTACCTCAGAGCATGGGCGCTTTAAAAGCAGACTCCCTTAGTGGTCTTTACCCAACAGAGTGAATGAGTGCAACATATTCATAAACTTAAAGTTCTCTGGATAGAGAATGACTCTGCAAGTGGTCTGCAAAGGAATTGAAGCCACCCCTGTCAATGTCCCATAAAGTAGTAGACATACCCATTCGGAACTAGCACACTGAATTCCCCCACACCCCACCCCATCATGTACGGGTGGCATACATTCTAGAACACAAATACATACAACAATGGTATTGCAAGGACACTTGTGGAGGGGCACACTTTATGTCCGATGGATGGTAGAGAATCTTCCTATGTAGGGCAAAATTACAACTATTCATCCTTGGAATTTTGAGTGACAAAGGAAGATCTTCTATAGTACTGTGACTTCCAATGAGTGTTTTTGAATTTTTTAAAGCAGTGATTCCTATAGTATGAAAATGGATGATTTCCATGGTCACTAGTCCGTCCTTCAAGAGTTAAATGGATGGTAATGGATATGTTYACAATAAAACATTTGAAGCCAATGGATTAAAAGGTGTAAGCTACATTGAGTGGAAATTAATGAGGTGTCTACCTCAAAATTTTGGAATGCATGATTGATTCTCTCGGAAAGGACTTTAATTTTTTTTTGGTTTTTTTTACACAAATAAAGGAGAACCTTTATCGCAAGGGGTGAGAAAATACAAGTGTCTAGCAGCAAGAAGCCCAAGCGGTACAAACATTTAAGTGTTAAAGTAGGAGGTCCATAAAGCACCCATTTAAGAGCTGAAACATAATTTTGGGGAGGTTGAACTCCTTGAAATATTCTTCAGTAAACTTTCCTTGAAACACAAGATGTATTGGCATCTAAGCCAAGTCATCTCATTTTTTGGAGCTTTGTGGAATCAATTATGAGTTTTTGAAGTTGAAAAAAAATTTAGTTCAATGGGCTCTAAAATTGACCACCTCCTCAAATATAGACTATTTGTACATTGGAGAGTGCAAAATGTACCTCTAGAGCCTATTCCATTTAAAAACATGTTTCATTTTGGGACCTCCTACTTTAGAGTACAAAGACAACAAAAAAAGATGCCCACGGAACGAGAAGGTGCCACCTGGCTAAGCGGGCAGACACCACCCACACCAATACTCTATAATTATAGAGCTCAAAAACGAAGATGGACCAAAGGCCAATGAACACCCAGCTTGGAGATTCCTCACTATTCTAGTGATCACCCCAAGCCAAATGTGTTGTATTTGCTTGATAGGGTACCATCTCACAATGTTAAAAGCCGCGTGGTTGCATATTTTTATGTATGTGGTATTGTTTCCAAAGTCATTGAAGTCTCTCTTTAGTAATGGTGATAAGAGCATCTCCAAAGTCAAGACACATTAACACGTTAAAAGGGTTTGGCTCGACTTGTGGAGATGTGGCATCCTAGCTGCTATAGCCTCCGACTATTTCAACGCTTGTCACGCCACTTCCGTTGTTCAACACTTGAACATACAATGCCTGAGCAATTTGACTTGTGGCACGTTAAGCGAGGATTTCCTTGGCACCTCGAGGTCATGGTTGTGTGGGTAAGAGGAGCGGGCAACGTAGTAGGGCAACAAAGTTTGTGTGGAGTTGTTCTTAAAATGCTAAGGTGTTTTTGGTCATGCCTAACATCTCCAATGGTGCCCAACGTGATGGCTCAAAATAAAGATTGTGCATCAAGTTTGGTAAAATCTTGCCATTCCATGGAGATAAAGGAGTTCAAGGTGTCTATTGTTGAGAGCTTGGTAACGTGCCGGCCCTTTCCTATTGTTTGACACGCAGATAGATGCAATTTGGCACGTCTATGTGTCGCCACTGTTGAAGATGCTCTAAGGAATTGTCTTATTTCATTATGTATTAGGTGCTTTTTAACAAATAATTGTATGTAGGTGTGGGTGTACTTTGTTTTTGATGTTTTTATCTAAGTTACAAATTTCCATAGAGATGTTTATGATTACAATGGATACGTTGGGAAAATAATGTACATAGTACCTTTTGTTTGTACTTGGTGAAATTCTTTGTTTGTTTGTTATAGATGTATAATGTTTATTTTGTTTGTTTTTAAATCTTGGTGTAGGAATGTAAGTTTATGATTTGAGATATTAATGTTATTGATTGGGAATAGTTGATCACTAGAAAAAGAATGAGGCCTCAAGAGAGATGCCAAATATGGACCAACAATGCAAATAAAAAAATTATGTTTTTTAATTTTCACTTTTTGCACTTACTACTAGTTCAAACTATGGTGGCCCTCTTGGACCTCATTTTTTTTCTAATGTTTGGTAGCATCCATTTAGTATATGTAAGGTTAGTATTATTTGGCCATTGATAGAAGAATTATTGTATGTGATAATTATTGTTATGCATAGTGTTATCTCATTTTATAATTTTTGTATTGCAAAGGTAGTTAAATTGCTATATATCCTAGGGAGGATTTGTAAAGGACAATTGTTCTATTATGATTAYTTGTATAGAGGTGATTATTTTGAATATTGTTTTGAGTCTGCAGTTAGATGCATGTATATGATAAGGATGAAATCATTTTTTATGGCATTATATGTTAAGAAGTTATATGTAGTTTTTTTGTAAACAAAAGATGTCAATTCTTTGTGATATTGTTTGAAGAATTTTGGTGACTATRATGAGTTGTTGTCTACTAGTTGTTACTAGTTGTAATTAGTTGTAATTAAGTTTGTACATGAATTTTCTTAAAGTTCAATTGAGATTTGGGCGGTTTGGTTGGGAAATTTTGTGCTTGTTGATACCAACTTTGATTAAAGTTTATTTTGGGGAGAGGATATAGCAAAGTAGTACTACATATAAGTAAATATTGATTTTTTTTCTTGAGAAATTATAAAGTTTGAGAGGTGGAGTGTAAACAAGTTGATTCCATAAGTGGGCATTAGTTTCATGATCCTCAATTTTTATCAATAAATGTAATATACGAGTCTTCTTCATATAATTCATAATATTCTTGGGATATTATGAGCATCTCTTAGTCGATTGTCAATAGATGTGAAGTAGGGAGGCTTGAATGAAAAATCATCTMATCCAAAGTTTTCTCTTGGTAGCTATGTAGTTATATTGCATATAATATTAGGTAATCCACAAATTTCCTTGGTGATTCTTATGAGTTGTTTGTCTAACTTGCATATTGATGCCATAAAATATGGTACAGGATAAAATTGTATTATATTCTTGTGCATAGTATCGTGTTGACTATTTCTATTTTTGGTTTCATTGTAGTTAAATTTGTTGTGAAGACTAAAGAGGTCACATTGTTTGTTGAGTTTAGTCATTGTTATCACTTTTTATAGGTTTCAATTTAGAGAGGCCATCATTTTGAGCATCTAGATAGGGATATGCTTCATTTTGGTGTGGTACTAACATATTTTGTTGATTGTATCAATGTTGTGTGATTGTAAGAAGCCTATAAAAGTTTTTGGTGACATTTGCAATTTGTGTGGGCATCCAATTAAAACACGTTTTAATACTCCTAGGTTCATTCTAAACCATTTGCAATTAATATTTATCAATATTGTTAAGCTATTGAATTGATTTGGATGCTATTGTGGCTAAGTCATTTAAATTTGCAATTAAATTTATAGTGGTTTTGGAAGTGTAGAATGTATATGGATGATTGCAAGAAACACTTGTCCTTTTTTTTGTCCCCTTGCCCTTGGACAAGTCTTTTTTTGCTCATAACTTTTGGATTTTTTTTCCATTTAGGATGAAACTTGAAACAAAGGTACATGTGGTAGTTGCAGACATTGAATAATTTTTTCAAATTTTTAAAAATTAGTTTATTATTTTTTATCTGCCCCCAATTGGGTGTCTACCTTGGCCATTTTGGGGGGTTTTAGTCCTATTTTTGACCCCAAAATGTGAATTAGAAGCCACGAATTGGACATGTTGGAGGTCTATTAACATTGAAAGGACTCACGATGAGTTTTTATGAAAAGAGCAATACGTTGTTTGCACATATGGGGTCAAAGTGACCTTCCTTTGCACAAAGGCTATGAAGAGGGAAAAAGTTTCCTACATGATTTTCTTAGTGCATTGCGAGCACAATCTTCTCTAGCGAAATGTTTTTTATTTAATAATTTTTTGATTTTCTTTTGAATTATTAAAAATTAAAAGGTCCACATACCCCTTTTTGCTATTTTGTGCTCCTAGTGGCTTCCGTAGTACTCCATACTATTCTATAGTACTGCATAGTACTGTATAGTACTAAATCAACGGCGTAGATCTGCAGGTGCCCAAAATCGACGGTGTACATTGATAGGCGCACCACTAACACATAGTTCCAATGGTACGACTTTGTACTGCCAGTCCTATGGCCAAAAACTATGTTTTTGAGACAAAAATGTGAAGTGTTTCTTGCAATCACCCATATCCAAGTTCATGTGTTTCCAACCAACAAAGTAATCCTTATCTAGAAAATAAAACATAAGTAAGGATTGGATATATTTCTTTGAATGTTTCCTTGGGAAATCGATATTAGTATGGAGCATCCAAGGTATCGTCTGGGAAAATAGTAGTTGTTGCCTATGAGGTTGATAGCATTTTGTGGATGACCTAGGTTTGCCATGAATGCCATGAGTCATAGATGGTTTATAGATCCAAAAGCTTTTTGAAGTCTAATATGCATAAAACATAATAAATTGTTCTTTTGAGTTAGTCTTGCATCTTCTAATGTCAAAATAAGAACATGAAAGTGTCATGCAATACATCTATAATCTTGTGTCTATCATTCTTGACAATCATGTAAGATTTAATGTTTTTCTTTGTGAAAAGTATCGGTATATTATGTTTGCTAGTGTAATTGGACGGTAATTTGTAAGGTAAGTGGGAGTTTAGTTTTCTTAAACCGTACATTATACTCTAATTTGGCACTCACGTGCCAAAATTGAATTTCCACATCTAACTCTTGAGGGTCCACATCACCTCACACCATTCACAAGATGAGATGTGACACTTTTTTTTTTATAAAAATGACTTATATTATGCCAAATCTCACCTTTGTGTAGAATATCCTAAACCACGTCCTGAAAACCACACGACCAATAGGATTGCTCTCAACCAATGGGATCCAAGTTCTCAACCGATAGGATTGCTTGATTTCCAAAGTTTCTTGGTCTTGGACACTAGTCTAAACCGGGCCCAAGTGCAGGATTTCTCGGTGAATGTAACTGATTTGTGGACACTAGAAACCCGCCATGAGCCACTTCCATGGCAGACAACATTATGGATTCATGTCATAAAAAGACAAACAATTTGTSGACCGGGCGCATGGGATCCATTCCTTCACTGATCCCTGCAGTTTAGTTGTGGCAGTATGTCATACGAGGTCTCCAAACAACGACCAATTCTCAATCAAAATTTTACAACTTTTTCAGGAACAGTTTTAAAAACCAACTGGAACTGAAGGTTCGTCCAGGGCCTTCAGTTGTAGCAGCCAACTGAAGTTAGGGTATGGGGATTGGTCAGTGGGTCAGTCGGTCAGTCCTTAGTTGGTCCCAATTGCGTAATAATTAATACTAGAGTAACCTTGCCATTCACCGCACGCTTCCAATCACTGGACGCTAAATTTGTTAACCACCGGACAAGCACCGCAGAGCCCTGGAACTGGGCAAACACTAGACAACACTCTAAACTTTAGTAAAATGCACACTGTGTGCGGTGAATGGCAACAATGTTTTTTCAAGAATTTTCAAGCGTGTTTCATTTAAGTTGCAACTAAATTTGCAAGAGGAAATCTTTAAGCAAATTTTTTTTTGTAGTAAATCTTAACGCGGAAATGAATAATCGTGCCAAGTTTCATAGCTTGCAAGTTCTCAGTCGGTGTTGTGAAGAAGGATTTGGACTTCCTTTGTGTGGTGATTGGCAAGGTTACTCTAGTGTGCCTTGTGCCGTTGCCACAAGTGAAATCAAAGTAAAAGTAATTTTTCTATATTTTTTGATTCACAAAAACTTTGAAATTCAATAACTTTTAGCCTATAGGTCGGAACGCCACGAAACCAAGCCCGTGCACCCCTCCTCGCCAAGAGCTTTCCGATGGTACCAAGCACGCCACCGGCGGGCTCACGGTCCGGGAGATCTCAATGTAACAAACAAACAAACAAAACAAAACAAACAAACAGCCTGATTTAAAGGATAGATGATGAAAAAGCCTCTACAAGACACTCACATTGTCCAAGGCAATGTAATTTAGACCGAGTAAATTAGTGGTCGCCTGAGACGTTTGTTGGCCATGTAGATGGAGGCATGGAGCTCCATTTGGACCCATGGAATACCTTAACCCTTGAAGGATGGACTGGTGACCATGGTAATCATCTACTTTGATACCATGGGAATGACTAGTTTAAAAAAAAATCCAAAAGTAATCATTGGAAGTCATAGTACTACAAAAGATCTTTCCTTTCCACCCCTAATTCCGTGAATGAATAGTTGCACTTCTGTGTTGTACAGTTTGATTCTGTATCATTCATCAAACACAAAACATTCGCCTCGTTGTTCAAGGGTTAAGGTGTCTGACTCATACCTAATCACCCTCCATTCCCAACCTATAGCATTCATTAGACACATGACTCCCCTCACCGACCCCCCAAAAGGGATTTATAAGGTAGAAGTACTAGTAGTCGCTCATTTAAGCAATTTTTTAGCAAATTGTGAGCAATATGAGGTGAAGATAGGAAATATAAGGATATCAAAATTTTCAAAATTTTATTCCCAAAATTGAAATTACTATGAATTTTGGGAGCCAAAAAGTGCACTTCAAGAATTGCCAATGTCTAGAGTCTTCCAATTCTGATCATTCTAGAATTACTCTTCCACTTTCTTCTTCCTACTTTTCTGCTCACTACTATGGGACATGTGTCATAACCTTATTGGTCTAAACCTTGAAAATGACCAAAAAAACACATTCCAAGCTTTGGTTTGAAATCTCTTTCAGTCTTGGTTGGAAATATTAGACTCCTACAAGTTGGATGTTGGGTGCGGTTGACAACTAGTGCCTCTACCTTGATAAATATAAAAACAAACTTGAAAAATAACTATTCTCTAGTTGGTTGCAAGGTTGTTTTTTTGGCATTATAATGCCAAATTGCACCAAGAAAAAAAGAATTTGGCTAAAAAATGGCAACAAAAACATGAAGGTTTTTGCCAAAAAATTTCAAAATTTCAAATTAATCTTGGATTAAATCACCATGTACTAGATTAAAATATAATTATGGACATGTGATACTAACTAATGTGGTATTTTCTATCTAATATGTGGATGAATGTTGAAATTTGTTTCTTTCCTATTCAAGTTTCTTTTCTTGAAAAATAATAACTCAATAATCACAGAGTCTGTTCATAAAAAATATTTGCCAATCTTGCCTATTGGATACAATAGTTGGAGGGACATCATTCCCATTCTCTCTAATATTGTTTACATATGTTGTTATATATAAGAAAACTTATTTAATGCATTTTGATTATTAGCCCAAATATCATTCAATAGTAAGCTAAAGGCCGAAGGGGGTTCCAAGAGGCCATTAAGGATTGTAGTCAATGTTGAGTTGATATGACACAAATCAAATCACTATATAGTCAAATGCCTAGTTTTTTAAATTTCTTTTTAAGTTAGTAAAAAGTCCTAAAGGCTACATAACAAATTTATTCTAACATCCTAAGTCATTTTGTTGAATTTTTCACAATTGACAAAGATAGAATATCCTTCCTAGTTCCTTTTTGTTCTTTTGGAAGCAATCAACGTATGCAATGACATTGAAAATGTGAAACTATAATTTTCACTAGTAGAAAACGCAGAAATTTTGACAAAATTCTGTTGATCTGGTCGCGTTGTCTCAATCACTGTTTTGTTGATTTCAATAGAAATAAGTAAAAAATTAACAGATTTATGTTGAAATCAACAAAACAGTGACCGGGACAACGCGACCAAATCAACAGAATTCTGTCAAAATTCCTGCGTTTTCTACTAGTGTTTAGAGCCTTCACGATGGATTTATTCTACTCTAAACATAGAAACCTCTTTGTTGAAAATAGACATATGAAATCCTTCATCTTGTTTATTTTTGGGAACAATCAATCCATAAAATGGCTATAAATATGTGACTCATTAGAAAAAAATTAAGGCCTCTAGAAGGCCTCCACTTGTGCAACAACTGCTAAATTTGTTGTTGCTGAATTTTTGAAATGGAAAAAAAATAGAAAAAAGCAAAAATTGTTTAAAAAAAAATCGCAGTTAGATGTGGCTGACTTTCTACCATGTAGGATTGCAATTATTTTTTAAATAATTTCTTTTTATATTTTTGAATTTTGGCTTGCACTATCCATTGCTAAATTGAGTTTCTCAAAGGAAAGAGGCCTTCTAGAGGCCCCATTTTTCTCCTAATAAATTTGTTATCTTAAAGAACCGATAATTTGCTCTAAGCAAACATTAGAAACCAATTTTTAAATTTTTTTAGCTTCTTAGAATATCTTTCTTCTTTCTTTCTTCTTTTAAGAACAATCGCTCTATGTCACAAGGTTCAACAACCTAATGTTGTTAGTCACCTATAGTAAGTAAGTGTTACAAACCTCCCACTGCTTACAACTTCAAATCACAGTAGACTCCAAATACAAAATATATTTACCAACAAGAATGTTTTGTAAAAACTCAAACTGCTTGACCATAGAGAGAGATCAATCTCCCAAGAAAGTCTCTTGATTCCCAAGCTCCATCTTATATTATGGAGACTATCAATAAAGACTATTAGTCCTTAAGATAGTCTAAGATTATTTTTCTAACTTTATCTTTTTATCCTTGGTTCTATCTACACTAGTAGAAAATTCAGTTGGTCGCATTGTCCTGGTCATTTTTTGACAAAAATTTGTTGATTTCAACAGATTTTTGTCAAAAAATGACCCGGACAACACGACCAAATCAATAGAAAAACTAAATTTTCTACTAGTGCTAGAACCACCCACTTAAGGTAAAGTACTAATTACAATTTATCAATTACATCTTATCCAAATCATCCCTTACCAAATCTTGATCTTCTACTCAGAGTTATTTAACTCCAAGTTTCAACACACTAGTTTTTATCCAATGCACTAGTCATCTAAGTGGAGTTGTCTAACTCCACTGCATACATACATTTTTTGCAATATCTATCTTCAAGCATTCCAATGCCCTTGTCATCCAATTGGAATTATCCAATTAGTGCACAAATTTGCCATCTTGAAATATCTATCTCTGGGCAATCTCTACTTATCCACTAGTGCACATTTCATCATGTATTAGTTCATCTATTAGACATCATGACAAAAGTCATGACCTAATCGTCATTTTCTTCATCTATTGAACCCTCCCATTTGTATCACTCACCCACCCATTATCACACTCTTAGCAAAAGGTCTATCAATGTTTTACCAATTTAGTCCCAACAAATTTTGATAAATTCATTTCTTGTCGGTGTCTTCATTCTCAGCACTTGCAAATGAATTCTCTCAAACATTTTTCAATTTCTAAAAAAACACATGAGTTGACAAATAGCTTCTCCAAGATACCTCAATAGCAAATCTGCTTGCTAATAGGCATGTTTACCTTAGCTCCCCAAACACACATTAAACCCAGCCAATTTGAACTTTTATTCTTATTTTATTCTTATTAATTATTAATTATTATTTTTAATTTAAATTTATTTTTAAACGGAAATTTTTACACCTGTAGAGAAATATTTCAGGTCCTGCAAAAAAATATCCCAGGGACCTGTAGAAAAATATTTCTGGTAGCAAATGATGAAAATCCCATTTGGGTCCCCGCCCTGGTGCTGTGCAGTCCGTCCTTTCCCCCTCCAGGTCCACGGCCCCCCTGCACTGCAGCCTTTGTCTTCACTGCACCCTCCCCACCTCATGAATGCCGCCTGAGTGCCTGATCACCACCGCAGTATAGAGTAACCACAGCCTGCTTCATTTCATGGCCATAGCCAGATCACGTCCATCGCAATACAGTGCCCACTCGATCTCTGGCTTCAATCGAGAGAGACGATGTAGAAGCTCAGACATCATAACCTTCAATCGTAGAACACTTTGCAATTGCGTTCTTCACCAGACATGGATGCAGTCGGTGGATTGCTTGCTGTTTAGTTTAGTTTAGTTTCCTGTGAAAATTAGTTTAGTTTCCTGTGAAAGAAGATTTAGGTTGTGCAATTCGTTGTGGGTTCGTGCAGCAACAGTGAAAAGGTATGATGGCACGCTTAGCTGTAGAAGAGAGCGATGCGTTAGGCTTGATTGTCCCTTTTTAAATCCATGCCAGCATCAAGCTGAACGAAGACGATGATCGCAACCACTGGACAGCTCTAAAGCACGGACATTACTCTTTCTTGTCACCATCGATGGTTGCGCGCCCAACGGTAGCTGTMCTTGAGCTTGCATTGCAAAAAGCTAGCAGCGAGGTGATTCGATTTACGTACAGTGTCTGGTTGTGTCGAGGAGGGTCAACAAGAATTGAAATCGTGGTGACTGGCATTAATTCTTTCATCCTCGCAATCGGAGAAGCGCTCTCTTGGGGTTTATAAGTTTGCTTTGCTTGCTGGGTTGCTCGATTGCGCTTCTGTATCCCGTTTCTTGCGTGCAGCGATTGCCGTTTTCGATCTTGTTTTGAGAACAGGACCGAGGATTTCATGTATGGTTCGCACTTGTGGCACGGGCTCGCCATGGAATACGACTGCGGCTGTTGCTTCATGAGCGTGGATTTTAGAGAGTGTTGAGCATGTGAGAAATTGAAAGATTGTTGTTCTGAAACTGCGTTAGGTTGTGGTAGACATTGTCGCCATAGTTTGATGTTATTTCCCCTTTAGTACAAGCAGATGAGTAAGAGRCATTCTCGCCATAGCTTGATGTTCTTGCGTCTCTAGTGCAATTAGATGATTAAGAGGCATTCCCGCCTAAGCTTGATGTTCTTGTCTGTCTAGTGCAACTAGATGCGCCAGAAATTGTAGAAAGTTCAATTCATTGATCTTTCCAACAAGAAGTTGATTACAACCATCAACAATGAAGGGKCTGCTCAACCTTGTGTGCGGAGTGCAGCCCGTGCGAGTAGTCTACGGCGACGGGGAGGTTCTCTACCTKCCCCCCTTAACAACAGTTGAAGAAGTTCTACAATCCTACCCCCACCATTTCGTCTGTCAACCTGGTCTCAACTCCTCCGGCGAGAGTAGCAACCAAATGCTCCCCTTAGACGCTGAGCTTCAAAGCGACTGCATCTACTTCCTCCTCCCCGTGCCACGCATGTTCCCTGCCGCGCCCTTCACCTCCTCCCAATGTCGATGCTACGAGGAGACAACYGCGTCCGAGAGTTACAGAGCGCTCCCGTGTAAGTCGCCGTTAAGGGTGTACAGCTCCCCRCAGAGAATCGGAGGATTGGGTTCCCCGTTGAGAGGCAAATCGCTGCGACAAATGCTTACGGGATCCAATTGCAAGAGCAAGGTGTTGCCGGAATCAAGCTTGTACAGCGCGGGGAGGGAYGACGCGCCTTTGGCGTCGTCGACGAGACCTATGTGGCGAAGTTGTCCGTGGCGGCCACGACTGGGATGCATCAGCGAGGAAGACGACTCGGAAATCGCGTTGGAGGAGCTGCGGTGTCATAAATTCTTGCGGAAGAGGGAGTCTTCGGTGAAGGTGCCTGTGAAGCCTCCGGCGTCTCCACGACCTTCAAACTTGAARCCTTCCAAGTCCTCAAGGTGYGCATTTCTCCACTTCTTTCTTTTTCGTTGGGCTCTTTTTGTTTTTGAAAGAATAGTTCCCTTTGATTAAGTTGCAGAAAAACGGAACATGTCAATCCATTTCTCGTTCTTTGCCAACTTGGTCACTCCCACTCTCCGCGTCCATATCCTCACTGGTCAATCTATTAATCTTAATGAATGGATTCAACATGTGCATTGCATCATTTCTGTGCTTCGTGTACTTATTGTGATAGCGCATGATAGCTTCGTCTCGTGACAGATATGGATATGTTTTTTCTGCGAGCACCAATACCAATCAATTGGAGAAGGCCTCCCTGCACCTTAGTACACATCTTAATGAAAGTTTCTTATAAGTCTTTGAAATAAGAATGCCACTCAGTGGAACTCCCATATTATCAAGTACACTTTGTCAATGTGATATCATTCAACATATCGTCTTTACACCACTTTTGGGGGGTGAGACCAAAGTGAAGATCATATGGAGTTCTTAGACTGTCAGTAGCCCTGTGATGACTCGTTAACGGCGATAAATTTGATATACTTGCAGGATAATGGCCGATACGCAGATTGAATGGTCTAGTGCAACGGCAGGAGTTTCAACCATGATTGCTATTTGTTGAAGATCGATGAGAAGCGCTCATGGGCATGGAGCCGCGCGAAGACACGATCAAGAGAGAGCAGGACACTGGCTGCTCTGATTTTGTAATCGCAAGGCCTCGGATGGTGATGTTCTTTGTATAATAGTCKGTTTCTACAGTAGGGGAAAAGTTCGAAAACCTTCCAAGTTTTGCAAGTAAAAGCCAAGCTGAAGTGGACACTGCTGTAGCTGTTGATGTCTTTCCACTTACCCAACTAAGTATATCAAGTGCTGATAACCAGAGACTTGTTTTTGTTACTCTTAAAGAATGTTTATCTCTTGTGAACAAATCTTTTAAGTTCATGACTAGCTTTTCTTCCACAGATGAATGTCACAAATCGTATCTTGCGTTTTTTGCAGAGGTGTATGACAAATGRCATTAATGGGGTTTCAAAGTAGTCACTTCCGTTGTTGGAAGTTCTCATTGTTGGAGCAAAACTGGTCTTGTGGCACCCTCGCATTCTTCAAACAATGCTGGAAGTTGTCGTGCACCTTGAGGTGGGTAATGGGGTTTCAGTGGACATTGAAAAGTGATGTTCATACTTCGTGATTCGAGWCTCATGCCTGGGCCACGATAGCTGTCAAGTCGAAGGACGAGATGAAGTGTTGATTATTGAAACTAAGAAGACGATGCACAGGTGTTTATGAGAGTGGGAGAATTGGTGGTTCATTAGATTGACAAGATAAAATGAACTTGAAAGATGTGACTATTTTCAATGGATTCTTTCACCCATTTGGTTTGTTGGTATGGTTTGTTGGTATGGTTTGTTGGTATATTTTGAGCCCATTATTGCTAAGTTCATTTCATATTAGGGGTAGTCACACCTTCACTCCACAAAAATTCTTTGAAGATTGTGAGAAACAAGGAGCCAATCGGTAGCCTCAATTCGTGAAGGTGTGACACCTGAATCTTGTGAGCAGAGGATGAAAACAAAGAATGTACTTGCAAGCAATGAAAGTTGTGCAAAATTCACTGCATCATAACACAACGAATCAACGGAGGAGCATCATGGATGCTAAAAGCAAGGGTGGTAGAATATTCTTCTTGTGTGMAGAGTTCTCCATGTCCATTATTCACCTCCGGAGGAGAATAATGGACATGGAGAACTCTTCACACAAGAAGAAGATTCCATTGTGGAAAGCCAACCAAAAGCCAATTGAGAACTGGCACGTCCCCACTTGCAAGAGAAGTTGTGACTATTCCTATTGTCAAAAGTGGAAACTCATCTAGGTCTAACTCTAATTACAAAATGGAGAGAAGAAAAGGTTTCAAAGTACATGACTCTCAAATTGACTAAGTATGTTAGGAGGTACAGAAATTGCTCATCTAAGAGCATTTTTGCTTTCTTGGTCCAACAATATGGTCTCAGCAATTTTGCAGAAATTTTTAGAGTAAAAAGAGAGAAAGAGAATTTAGATGCAATCTTCATCAAATTATCAAATTTTTTCCAAACACAATAAATTGCATATGCTTTCCAAATACATCTACTGTATCATAGGGTGCTATTCATGTTCATAAATGACATCACTAAAAGTCAAGCACAGTGACCACTCTTTGAATGGTGCAACAAAAATTACAAAATGTATGTGGCTTAACTCTAAGTGCGTGCCCATGCTACATGCACTGTGAACCAAAGCTTGGTGCACATGCCCTATCAATTTTATACTTCAAAATGAAAGAATCATAGGCTTCATTATTGTTACCACTGCACTCATAATTTTCTTGGGATGGTCCAAAAATTGACCACCCTCAACTTCTAAAGGCCCAGCACCATTTAACATCAATTCTACATCCTTTTATGGACTATTTCACAATATTATAGTAACACTTCATGGTTTAATTACAGGGACAAAACTTGGAGCATGTATAGAATTAGCACCTCCTACCTTACTATTCCCTTCCTCATTAGAGGTATGGAGCAACAAATCATAGTATTACAAAGTAGCAATTTCAAACTAGCTATGTTGCACAGCAAAAAAATTGAGGTGGCATTCATATTGGCAAGTTTTAGAACCATTGCTAAAAAAGTGCAATGTCCAATGTTTTTTGACTATACCTAGCTCTAACAATGTACATCTATTTGCTTTATAATATTTCATCCATGAATAGGATGTTTGCTTGTAACCACATGATATTCATCTACTAAGATAAACAAATACATGAGTTTTCATCTAGGAATAGAGCACGTTACACCCTAAAATCCACTTGCCTTCTGGTGGCTCAAAGGTTACCTATTCCATAACCATCTTACAAAATGAAGATCTCTTAACTCCTAAAGGTTCAAGCATCCAATAAAGAATGCACCTTGGTCAACCTTGATTGTAACTCTTAATAAAACCATTTTTGGTATTTGACTTAAACTAAGAAAATAAAGCTTTGACTTAGGGCCGCTTCACACTACGGCACAAGGTCGAGAGTCCGTCGATTTCAGCCAATCAAATTTGAGAACCCCAAGAGTTTGGCCTCTCGACCCTTCACACTATGCGGCACACCCCAAAGTCCGTCGCCCTCAAAACTGCCTACATGGCGATGGAATTCGACGGACTCTCGATCAAAGTTTGGGTCGCCATTTTTTGGCGACCCAAACTCTAATCGAGAGTCCGTCGAATTTTCAAGAAAAAAAAAATTAGAAATATTAGAATTTGTCAAAATCTCTGCCGTTAGATTGTTTTGTTCTACCGGAATGACTGTTTTGGTAGTAGTAGGTAGGATGCTCCCTCCTTTTTGTTATTTTGTTATTTTGTTATTTTGTTAGACGCCAATGAGGTTTGAACCC
Organism: Pleurozium schreberi; assembly: GCA_006891605.1. Taxonomy (NCBI): domain Eukaryota; kingdom Viridiplantae; phylum Streptophyta; class Bryopsida; order Hypnales; family Hylocomiaceae; genus Pleurozium; species Pleurozium schreberi. The sequence continues at coordinate 159,881 of VACF01000410.1, read as the reverse complement.
TAGTCCCCACTACAAAAAGCCATGAGTCTTAGCATTCAATGTACCTACTTCCCTTCAATGTCTAATCCCACCTTTTTATTCCATTTATATTCCTTCATATTCCTTGTTCAATGGTGAGGGCATGTGCTGTAATTTTTTTCCAAGGTCATTTTGGACTCCTTTCTCATGTTTTTTAACCAACCGCTTGAAAAAATTGTCACATGAGTAACAATTCACACAAAATTCAGAAATTGGATGGATTTTAATGTGGAGAGGAAGGATATAAATAAAAAAAATGGAGTAGGTTTGGACTTCGGGCTTGGACTTTGGCCTTTGGAGGCTTCACACCATGGCCGGCCAAAGGCTCCAACTTGGGCCTATTTATTGCCCATTTCCATGGACTCTCACCAAAGTTTGGACTCTCAATCCCACTGCCTCTTGACTTGGACGGCCATAGTGTGAAGCGGCCCTTAAGTGAATCTTTTTTTACTTCATCTTGAAATTTTGAAAAAATTGAAAAATTGAAAAAAATATTGCAATTGCAAGCTCCATGTGTTAAAATCCAAGAAACATAGTATGTTGTGTTTTTAACATATTCTGTCTTCTTAAAATGAAGTTGAATTAAATTAGAAACTGAATTTTTTTGTTCTCACCTTCATTTATGATAAAAAGAAAATTTAGATTAATATTCTACTATGTATTATAATTGATATAATTTTATTTCCACCTTTAATTCAAAAAATCACAATAATTTGATTTTTCATCACATGTTTTTTTTAAAATAGAATAAATAGAAAAATATTTTCCCAGTACCAAAAAATATCAAAACTTTATATCCTTTATACACCAATAAAGGATAAATTTTGGTTTGATAGCCGAATTTAACTTCAAGGTTTTTGTTGTGGTTGTTTTGGGTGTAAAAAATAAAATAATCAATTAGAAAATTTTCACACTAATCTTCAAATGATTTTCATTATTTTTCTACTTTTACTTGTTTATTTGCAATATTTGCAACAAAAATGATAACAGTTACAGTTTTTCACAAAACCAATTGAAATTTCTCATAGTGATATACTCCCTTCTTCTAGAAATAAATCTAGGGTTTCCTAGAAATAAATTTTATTAACGTATAAGTTGCTCTTATTTTCAAGGCATTGTGGAGATATTGTAGCTTCTATTAAACTCCACTAGGTGTGAAACAATGGAGGTCAAAAGTAAAGCAACACATGTTGAAAACAAGTGGCAAAAGTGACAAATTTTTGCCCTTTTTGGAACTACTCCAGTGGTATTACATTTCATCATTTTATGAGTAAGGTTGTTGCAGCAACGTTCATTGATGTCCTTTGTATTCAGTTCCGACAATGTCTTCTGATTTAACTCCAAGAAATTATCAATGAGGGATTTGTTAGTAGCAGTTTTTGTATACTTTTGGGTTGAATTCTTCGCCTTTGGTTGGTTACAGGTTGCATTCCAAGTTCCTTGGCAAAGATCGAATTGCTATATAGTCATTGGAGTGTGACATTTGCAAATTCTTTTGCTTTAGGATATTTGAACTAGCTTTAGTTGTTGTCCATCAAGTTGTAGAGAGCCAATTTCAAGTTTAATTTGAAAAAAGTATATTTGAAAACTCTCGATTTATTTCAAGACGGAGGAAGTATATTTTATAGTTTCAAATAATAAAAATATAGGATGGATATTCAAACACAATCTAACAGCCTACATTAAGCTCAAACATGATGTTTGATCAGTTGGCATTGGATCTCATCTTTAAAGAATTAACCCCTTAAGGCTTCTTTTGAGCTTCTAAGAATTTGCTCTAAATTAAACAAAGAGACAACATTTTGATATGTTGTATCAATTTTCTTGAATTGTAATTGTTCAAACTCAAGCAAGACATGTTAAAAATCACATAAGGAAAAAAAAACACAACAAAATCACTTATGGATTGAAAGATTATAATGTTTGACCATGAAGGTGTTAAAATTGCAAAATGTGACTCGAGGTATTTCAATCCTCTTTTCACTTGTCATATCTAAAACTTTGGGCACCAAAAAAATATGAGGTTGAAGGGACTAATATACACTAGCCCAATCAATTTATGGCTTCTCAAAATCTACCCTATAATATTTTGAAATGAATTTCTAATGTGAATTTATTCCAAAGACCTAGTCTATTTGAGGCTCATTTCCAAGAGCCTTCAACACTACGAGAAGTCAAGATTGCAATGGACACCCTTGCATAGAATCTTGATTAAAAAATCATAATCAATCAATTTCAAAATCTTATTTTTGATGCTAAAACTAAACTTCAAAAAGAAAATTTCAAGGACATAAACTATTAAAAATAGCAACTTAATTGGGCTTTTTTTTAACTTCAAAATATTGTTGACACACAAATTTGGTGTCTCGGGCATATAGGGTTTTAAAAAGTTGAGTACATTGGAATGAACCCAAAATGTGAGTAGTTCCAAAAATTGAGTAGTTAAGAAAATGTTGGAAAGTGTTTGTTGAAGGGCAATGATGGAGCAACTTGCAAGCATGCACACTAGAGTACAATAAATGAGCAAATACACTCTCTTCCCCAATGCACTTCTCTAATTGACCTCTTTTTGTCAAGTATAGAAGTTTGGGGAAGAAAAAAAATAAAGAATCTCTACCCTCAAAAGGTCTTACATATTCAAAAGAAGGATAACTCCAATCTAAAAACTTGCATGAATGAAGCATATGTTGGGAATGGCTCAATCATCTAAGATTCAAAGCTTCCGAAGCCACTTCGCAAAATTCTTGCATTGGAACATAAACTAGTTTTATCAAATCCCGTGGTGCTAATACCTCCTCAATAGAAAAAAATACATAGTACAATACGGGAAGGGGCATAAGAAAACTACATTCATCTCAATATGCATGTGATCATGGTTCCTACTAAGAAACTATGTTAGTTTTGTAAGAACTTGTTGGAATCCAAAAGATACTTCAAACTCACTAAGCACGCATTTTTTGGACACCCAAAGAATGAACTTTGAATTTTCAAGGTGTTGACTGCTGAGTAAAAAAAACTTACACTCTTGTGAATAGAGAGAGGTTGTACATATTAGGCAAGAATCTGGAGGGTTCCTTTTTTGAAACAGATCACAATTGGGTACAGTTACCTCACTGGGAGAGAATGAACCTTAGTTAGCATTTCTCCCTGGGTTTGCTTCTACCATGACCTATCTCAGCAACAATGTGATCAGCTCCTCTCTTGACTCTGAGCAGCTGACCCCAATTCATACGAAACAATCAATAAGCACTTGGTCAAGCTTGTAATCTCTAGTGCCAAACCATCATTTCAAAGTAGGATTCTACCCAAGAAGCAAGCACTGCAGAGATTCAAATGCAGGAAATATGCATCGAAAGAACAAAGTTTTTCGCAAGAAGGAAGGCTTGCACAGCCGTTCTCTTCAGAAAGATCAGTGAGGTTACACTGACCTAAAGGTGGCATGTCTTCCAGGAGAAGAAATAGTACACAATATATAGTTTTCTCTCTACTCTATTGTACAAATGTCATCTATCATCTAAAAGGTTCTACAAAAYCAGCAGAATCTCTTCGTAGCAAAGCCGGAATGTCTTACAATCGTTGCAACAAAGCCGMGTCAAGCCATCGTTGCATCTTAAATCCTCGATCAATACGTTCGATTTCTGTRATAAATGATTGTTTGCAAGACATTTGAATGTCRAACACGCTTGGCCAAGCCTCCTCACCTGTTGCAAAATCGGTAGAAAAAGTCGCAAGCAGGATATATGCTCAAGAATAAGTGAAGAGCAACAAAGGTGTTAGATTAGGTCTTCCGTGACGCCAAATCACGATTGCTGTGTCGGAGATGTGCACAATGGAAGAGCAGCTTGAAGAAGGATTCAAATCYCTTGATAACCAGAATTCCTTGATGAAGATGAGGAGGAGGATGACCTATGCCATGTAGAGAGATCTGTTGATACCTCGAGATCGTTGTTGATGTTGTTGTTGTTGCGGGGGTGCAGCAGAGTATTTCGCAATGCTCGGTTGCTGCCGAGGTGGCGAGATGTTTTTGGGAGGCGCCGCAGCAATCACCGGCTGCCTAGGAGGTGAGATGTTCTTCCGCGGAGGAGCGGACGGSGAGAATCTCGCGGACGCCGATTCGTTTTCTTCTTGGGAGACCGGCAAGTCAAACTCCACAACCGGCGCCATCTCGGAAATGCTCTGCAAAACTGGTTTCCACACGACCTTGCGCCGTCTCCTTGCCCGCCGAAGGTAAAACTCCTGCCTCCTGGACACGTACAAACCTAATTCCGATCTTGCGGCACTTTTGAAAACGGGAAGGACGTCGACAGGCGTGGCAGGAACCACCACCTCGTTTGCGAAAGGCGCGGGCTCATCCGTGAGCGGGTCCATTCGGGGAAGACGAAGCGCTTGTAAGCAATGCCGGACGAAGACGATCTTGAGCTGCTGCAAATGCTTCGGAGGCCGCTCTCCTCGCAAGGAATCCAGCTGCTGCTGCATCGTGGCGGATTGGACGTCGAACACCTTCGACTGGTGCGTCGGGCTTCGCATCTCCCGCATTCCGCGACGAGACAGTCGCGGCAACATCCTGGATGGACGGTTCGCTGATTTCATCGGGAGGAACGGTTGCGCGTTGGGAGTGGCGCACACGAAATAGGTCAGACCTTTCTGCAGAACGTCGTCCGCGGCCATGCGATTGGCGAGAGAGTGCGGGAAGCTACCGCAGACGTAGTAGTCMGGATTGCCGAGGAGAAGCTCGTAGACGCTGCAGCCACGACTAAGGCTGTCGACGTGCCCGTCGGGGTACACAATTCGCACGGTGTCGGGCAACGTGATGCACGCAAACGGAGTGAGGCCCATTGCAACGAACCTATACTTTTATTGCCTTTTTTAATCAAATCCCCGATCGCATCACGAACAAGCCATCTCCTCCACTTCAAAAACCTCACATAAATTCTCAAGAATACGTGAACTCCTGAACTCTTCAGCTGAATCTCGATCACACAAATCCCAAAACAATCATACGAATTCCGACCTCAACCAGGTCGCAACACGGTGACTGTCAATCCTTCGCTTCTGTCAATCCCACCGGACCTACGTTGCATTGCAACTCTCTACACCTCGACACCCTCGAGGCCAAGCAAAACATTTCCTTCTCAGACATTAATCCAGAACCTCCCAAATGACAGATCTACAAACACGCTGCTGCTGCTGTTTCGATTCAGTGGCTCCCGAGAAACGCGCCAGCAGCTCAATCAAATTTGCGAGGATTCTAAACACAAAAGCTCACAAGAAATCGATCACCAAGATCCAAATCAATGGAAAAACTACATTGAAACCCGTCGGAGCTGATCCACTAACTCTCTTGACCTCTTCTTCTACTTCTTCTACTACTACTACTACTACTACTGATTCTTCTTCTTCCGCTTCAGGTGAAGCAGGTGCACCATTCATCGGACAGTTCACCGCTTGTGATGCCAGATCGACTTCTTCGATCTTCTACCCGCCCTAACCAAATGCGGATCTGAAGAGGACCTGAGCTGGGGAGTGGGGACAGGGCCCGTCCACCAACCCAACGAACGAACGCCCTTGGCGACAGCARATGGCGCTGTGTAAGACCGACCCCCACTCGCTTGCAAGTGCTAATTATAAGCGAGAGCCCTCCTGGCAACCACCCGAAGTGGAGATTTTCACCGTGCGGGAAAGAGAACTGTACATGGCGTTTCTACAGTACCGGTGATGAGGGTTTAGGGAAACCTGGGGTTTAGCGCCCACACTCATCATGGAGTGAGACCTCCCCGGCACCACACTCAAAAAATTAGTCAATTTAGTGTCACCTACACTAGTTGCTCTTAATTTTTACTCTCGCTGAATATTCATACCAACTAATCTATGTTTACGAAGATTTTGTTCTTTGCATAGTATTGACTAGTGTGTCTTGTGCCATTACCACAACCAAAATCAAAGTAAAAGTAATTTTCTAATTTTTTAACTCATAAAAACTTTAAAATTCAATAACTTTCTTACCGTGAGTCAAAATGCCACGAAACGAGGCCCGTGCACTCCTCCTTGCTAAGAGCCCAAGCTTGTCAAGAGCTTTTCAATGGTACCAGGAACGCGACAGGGGGATGCATGGTTGGGGAGATCTCAACGTAACAAAACAAACAAACTATCTCAAGGTATAGATTATCTATGCTCTTGGTAAAAATATTCATCTATTTAAAAAAGTTATTGGCCTTGGATAAGTAGTGAGTATGGGTGACCCTAAATTGAGAGTTTTTAGTGTAGTAGAAACATGGATTGCAAAGATTATGGAATGATGACCTATGGGAAGATCCACATGACAAAAGCGATTGTTGATAAATCTTCTCGTGGTCAGTTTCCTAGTCTGTGCAACCTTGTTTCCAATAATATAGGAAAAACATTGGAACTCATTTTGCATATCCAATTGCAACATTGGGCAACAACAACAATTTGGCATAATTTTCTTAAGAAATATCACTTGAAAAAGGATTGTGTCTAAAAAAAGACTTGTATTTCCTTTATAATACAAAAAAAAAACGTGGATCTTTTAAGAAACAAAGGGAGATCCTTATAGATTATGTATTTGTCTAAGTATGTGGAAATGTTTTTATTTGTTTCATTTAAAGATATTAGGTGAAAGTTATAGAACATCTTGTTTGCACACAACCTTAGCAAATTCTTTTGAAAATAATGTAATGGATCTATTTTTGAACTCAACTTTCACATTTTCAAAAAAAAATATGTCCTACATGGTTTAGTTCACTTTCTAGAACAATCTCACTATTGGAATTAGTGTGTTCCAATTCCATCTTAGAACTATCAACACTCTAGTTTTTCCTTCTATTTCATATCTAGTTTGACTTAACAACTTTCTAAAAAATTACAATCAAGAGTTTGTTTGTTTTTTAAATCCCAAACCCTCAACTCTTTTTTTCAAAATTAAAAAAACTTATAATTTAAAATTTGTTGTACAAAACATTATAGTTAAGAGGATTCAAAGTCTTGCTAGATGTATAAGAACTTGTTAAAGTGAAGAAAACAAGTTCTTATACGTCTAGTCATGCTAGATGTATAAGAACTTGTTTTCTTCACTTTAAATTCTTATATCTAGTAATTTGTGTAGTCAAGGTTTTTGAAATTTCTTCTAGACATCTTTATACTACTCTAGTACAAAATCTTACAATTGGATATGCAAAACTTGGATATGCAAAAAATAGAGACTCCAAATTAGCTAAAAGGTATCACAAATTATAAATTGACCACTCCAAATTAGGAGGATATTTTTTTACATTTATCCCTATGTGGTGGGGGGATGGAAGGCAAAAAAGAACCCTCACCATTGAACACTCGCAACTAGTGTTTTTTTATGTACATTTGTTTGGCCAATTAGCAATATCCAAAAGACGTTTGCTATTTTTTGCAAAGCAAATTTTCATTGTTTTGATCAAAACAACCAAATTATTGTTATATTTTAAGACCAATAGCCAAATTTCACCTAAGTGCACTACCTAGTTTTAATATAGATGTTACAAAGATCCACGGGCAAGGTGGATTCTTCCCCCTCCCTGCTTCTCCATCCAAGGATAAATGCAAATAAATCACCATGTAAATTTTTTACTTCATCACATCACCTCACCTCAAAGCTTTTTGAGTACATGTAAATCTAAAGAACAAACTTCGAATTTTATTTTTTTTAAAAGTGATTTTTTCAGATCTGTCCGGACTGCCCAAGTTGAGAAACAAACAACATATTATGCAATAACTTTTGACTCATATTTCCGAATGTCATGAAATTTTTGCATATGAAAGATATTCCTCATCCCCTCATTCTATTAAAACTTCAGCTAAAAATATGCAAATTTCTAGTCACACGTACCTGCCCAAAATTTCTATATAGCCAAACAAAATATGTTGGTCCATTGGAGGTTAATTTGGAACCTCTAATTCCAAACATGAATTCAAAATTTGCGAATTTTACTACAGGTGGCAAATAAAAATTCCAGTATTTTTTCCAGGGGTGAAATGCATGCCAACAAGGAGGTACTTTCTTACTTGGGATTAATTATTCTTTTCCCCGCTTGATATTTTTTTTTCAAGTTTTATTTTCTCTAAACCAAATTAGAAAATTCGTACAACTGTAAATAACTATTCAAAAGTGCAACTCCCGTACTCTTTCCATCTTAGGAAAAGAATTTGAAGAATGAAAATCCAGGAAAATCCATCAAATTCAGGTTTAGTTCCGATTATAAATTTATTAATTATATTTATAGACGGCCATTGCCTCGTCAGTGAGAGGGGGGCCAACTGAAGAACATGGTAACATACTGTAGTGAGGAGGACCGCCACGTGCGCAGCGGAGGCGGAGCTGGAGCTGGATACCGATAGGCTTCAGTGGCCCTGACACCTATAACGTGGGCTATTCTATTTGTGTCAGAAATATGCAGGGGACCCCCATTTGTTTTTAGTTTTTTTTTAAGTTAGTTGAGCTTTATTGGGGGCCACCTTCAGTTCATTCCCAAGGACTACGGTAATGCCAGCCAACCAATACTCCTCAGGGCAAATTGCCCCCCTTAAGGGCTAATTTGAGTTTTTGGTCTCATCCTTATTTCTTTGGTACAAATGAAAAGCCTAATGCTAATTTTTGGTACACCTCATAGTTGATATTTTGAAATTTCATAATTTGTTTAATAGAATGCCTAAAGAATTCATGCTAATGTGCATTAGAATCCTCTATTACTTGCAAATTTAAGATCCAATCCAATGCATTTATGTTCTCTAATTATGCTCAATTGATATTAAGATAACTATTTTACACCTAAAAATGAATTAATAAGCAATTCAACATGGTTTCCTTTATTCTATTGAAAAACTTATTGCGGGGTCTAGTTGGTTGTCAAAAGGGATTCTAGATTCTTTTAAAATGCATTTTTTGGACATCATACAAGTAAACTATGAATTTTCAAAGTGCTAAAAACAGGTGTCCCTAAAACCACCCCTAGATTGAAAATTTGTTTCATTTGTTTCCAAAACATTAGCAGAAAAAACCCACCCTAGACACTCATAAATAGTCGGAATATAGTTTAAGCTCAGGCAAGAATGTGTAGATCAAAATTAGTTGTAACTTAGTTACCTTTAAAGTAAGGAGCTCTATAAGCGACCTGTATCACAAAGGAACATTTTGCTTTCTTCAATGTACCAACAATGTACATTTTGGAGGAGTTCATTTTTAGTGACCATTATACTTCAGCTTCAAAAATTTGTAACTAATTTAAAAAAGATCCAAAAAATATGAGACAACTTGTATTAAATGTTGATTCCATTCTTGTTCCTATGAAAATTTATAGAAAATTGTTTCAAAGAATATAGCTTCCCTCTAAATGCAATCAACTCTTAAAAGGTTTCTTTAAGAGCAAACTACCTTCGTGTTAAGGATAGGTGCATTTAATCCTTAAAGGACAAATTAGTGACCGTGGAAATCATCCATTTTGATACCGTGGGAATCACTAGTATAAAATAATCCAAAAGTACTCATTGACAGTCAAACTACTATAGAAGATCTATCCTTTCCACACAAAATTCCAAGGATGAATAGTTGCACTTCTGTCCTACATAGATTGATTCTTTGTCATCCATTGGACGCAAAACGTCTACCTCGACGTTCAAGGGTTAAGGTTACTTACTAGACCGGATTTAGGCTAGGGTTTACAACTGAGTCCACAAAACTACATGACCAATAGCATTGCTCTCAATTCATGAAGTCCACACTCTCAATCAATATGATTGCTCCATTTCCAGAGTTTCTTGGTCTTAACCTTTTAAGGACGTTGCAAACCAGAGTGGTCTGATGGATGACTTCACTATTGACTGTAGAAAAAAGGAATGCAACTATTGGTTCAATAATAGGAGATTTTTGGTGATTACCTTGATCAAGGGGGCTGGGCTTTTACAGAGTTAACCCACCAAAAGGACGCCGCAGACATTTAGTGTCCGATAAATGACAAGGCATTTTTCTATGTTGAACAGAAATTCAACTATTCATCCTTGGAATTTTGTATAGAAAGGGGAGATCTTCTATAGTACTTTGACTTCCAATGAGTACTTTTGGATTTTTTTAAGCTAGTGATTCCCACAATATCAAAATTCATGATTTCCACGGTTACTAGTCCATTCCCGGCCTTGGTTATTTTAGTGGTCCATCACCCAGAAGAGAAATAAGGTAGGAGGTCCTAAAATGGAGCAAGTTCTAAAACCAATTAAGTTCTAGAGGTACATTTTTCACTCTCCAATGTACAAGCAGTCTACATTTGAGGAGGTGGTTGGTTTTAGAGCCCATTCAAATGCACTTTTCTGCAACTTCAAAAAATCATAACTAATTCCACAAAGCTCCAAAAAATATGAAATGACTTGGGTTAAATGCCAATTCCACTTGTCTTTCAAGAAAAATTTACTGAAAGCAGTTCCACCTTGCCAAAATTCAGCTTCAGCCATTAGATGGGCGCTTTAGAGGGGCGCTTTATGAACCTCCTACCTTACTAAGTTAAAAATTGAGAGCATCCACGGACAACCGACTACGTGAGGTCGTGTGCCCCCCGTTGCCAGCTCCGCGGCGCTTATTTTATATTGGCTATGGCAGGATAAGCGCCTGCTTTCGCCGACAACTGCGCTGGAACAAAACCGTTACCCAGGCCTGCAACAGCCAAAACGCAAGAGACGAGCTGGAAAGCTCATCTCCCCCACTGACCTGGCCACTTTTCTTTTTTTTTTAATTATTATTTCGGTTCTGAGGTAGTGGACAGGACTGAAGCACTACTAACTAAAAACTAATAAATTTTCGCACTTCGTGTTAGGGGTGATGTTTGGAATGTGAATTGGTTCGAGAAATAGGTCTAAATGTGTCCCTAAGACCCTCACAAACAACATTGTTTAACACCAAGTATGCCGACATACCTTACTGTGGAGATTTAGTGGAGATTTAGTGGTACGTGCACTAATTGATTGAAAAGAAAAGGATTTTTTTGGGCCGCCAATGAATACATAACATTCTTAACCCCTAAAGGACGCTGCGGCCATTTCTTGGTCAATGAATGAGAGAGCATCTTTCTTTGTAGGACATAAATGCAACTATCCATCCTCGGAATTTGTGGTGGAAAGGAAAGATGTTCTACAGTGCTTTGACTTCCAACAATTGTTTTTGGATTCTTTTAGGCCAATGATTCCCACGGTTTTAGAAATTGATGATTTCCAGGGTCACCCTGGCGTCGTTCAAGGGTTAACGCGTAAAGGATGGACTGGTGATCTTGGAAATCATCTATTTTGATACCGTGGAAATCACTGGTAGAAAAAAAGTAAAAATCCAAAAGCACTCATTGGAAGTCAAGCTACTGTAAAAGATCTCCCCTTTCACCCCTAATTCTGAGGATAAATAGTTGCACTTTTGTCCTATACATGAGAGTTCCTTGTCATTCATTGGACACCAAACATTAGTGGGCATCGTTTATGAATTAACCAGCCTAAATTCGCATTCTCCCTTTTGGAGGACTGAAGGATTGAATGCCTCTCTATGTGCCTCGAAGTGCACTTAGTTATAATTTATGTAGAGAATCGTTTGGTGGTTGGGAAGTTGYAATGTTAGTTTCATAAGATGAGTGGAAAGTTGCAAGAGAGTCATTGGGTGGCTAGGAATTGTTGCCATGCCATGTACTTCCACTTCCTTTGAAGGTAAAAAGGCCCCTTTGCATCCTTGAAAAGAGGCCCCCTATGGTGAACAAAATTGTCATACATGGCTGCTCAAGCAATCCCAATCTTTGAATTGACTAATAAGTCCCTCCCGCCTACATATCTAACCAAACATAATACCTTCATAATACTTGCTATGATATCTTCACCAAAAAAAAAAATTACTTGAAAGTATGTTATTGGTTTATTAGAACAAATGACTACTACATTAAAATAATAATAAAAAAGATTGGTGGGTGATTGCACAAAATAGTTGTACTATTAGTTGCGTTTTTGGTTTTCTTAGTGTCAATACTAGTAGTACTATGAGCGGTTTGGTAGATGAAACATGGGCCGTCGATATGAGCGGTTTGGTAGATGAAACATGGGCCGTCGATTGAAAATCCAGATATTCCATTGCAACGACACGTGGACGCATATCAGGTGGATGACAATTGTGGATGTTGACTACGGATGAATTGTTTACAAAGATTTCATCCACAAGAACTTTGTCACCTCCTTCATTGTACCGTTTTGGTTTCCGGTGCCGGTATAGACTAGGGTTTCACTGCAAAGTCCATCTATGGAGTGGTTGGAGGTGAAGATTTAGGGAAACAATTGTAGCAGAGGAATTTTACCACTGCGATTTCATCATGTTTAGGGTTTAGGTGACGACGTCAAAGTGTTTCAAACATTGAATGAGAGGCTTGGGTTGCTGCCTAAAACTACAATTTTATTTTCTCTTTATTTTTTTCTTGGATTGCTCTTCAGTTGTAGGCACATGTTAGGACTAAACAACGCGACCAAATCAATAGAATTCTATCAAAAGTCGTGCGTTTTCTACTAGTGTGTTATCTACCGGGGAAGGGTTAGCATTGTCGTTGACGGAGATGGTTTGTTGGCCCAAAAGCGGTTCCTTGCCTACAAGCTTGTCTGGAAGCCTGGGACATAGAAGGTGTCTTTTAGGGATAAAGAAGGTTAGTTGTGGGTGTGCATCGTCTAGTTTTTAGGTGTACAATTTCACTTAGTGCACATTTAATAGGAAGTACAGTATATTTTTCGCGCACTTGTTCTCCCATTTTTTTCCTTGGATGAAATGCAGTGAAATTGTAGAGCTGTCAAACGTCACAGTAAAACACCTCCTAAAGTAGTTCGCTCAAAGTGAGTACTGCTTTAATTTTCCGTGCAGCCTTTAGTTGCCATACTTAGATCCTTTTGAGCACACAAATTGTTCCTTCTAAAGGGGGACCCTTGCTCCTCGGTTTGTGCTATGCCTCCATTCGGATGTATAAATTTGTGTTGATTCATTTGTGTATTTTTAGTTCTAAGCTTTTTGAAAAAAGTTATTCTACTATGCCAAAATGAGGCCTGAAATTCTATGCAATTCCTAGTTTTCACTTCACTATGAGCGGTTGAGCTCAAACTAATTCTAATTTACATATCCCACATGGGTTGTTTTACCTCCCAACACCCTTCTTTTATAAATAACTTCTCTTCTCTTTGCAAAACAAACAAATCAAGTGGCTTTTGAAGCTATGTGATGTAATTGCCAAATAAGTGAATTCTATGAGAAAATTGTTAAATTTTCTATTGTATTTCATGGAATGGGGGAACAAATTGAAAATCAAGGGGAACATGTATGAGTGAGTGGGAAGAATGTGTCAATTTAGGGGAGCACTATTAGTGATTCAAGATGAATTAGGTTTCACTAACCTTGACCCAATATCCTCCCATGCCAAGCCCAATATGCCAAACTGTCATTTCCTTCAAATTCAACATAAAATTATCAAGCTTGCCAAAGTTGATATTTTGGGCAATTTTTTTCTTTTCTTCCTCTTATAGGTCTAGCTAAAATCTAGATCTTTACCGTTCACATTTTGAAAAAATTACTATGTGGAAGCCATAAATTGTTGAAAAAAGAGCTTTGTATGAGATTTTTCTTGAAGCTAGTTTTCTATTGGAATTATTTGGTACATGTTCCCCAATTTCAAATGTTATGAGTTTTTTGAGCATGTGACTAACTTTATCACAAAAATGAGAAACAAAAAGTTCAAGCAAAAAAGTGAAATCAACTTGTGCAAAAAGCCTCCCGGAATTAGAGCTTCCCGGAATTTGGATGCCTCCAAAAAAACAGTCTTTTCAACTTCAAATGCTATAATCTTCCAATGTGTGTGGTCAAAACTTTCCTTTTTTTTTTACAACATAATGAAGTAGTCTACTACTAGATCTTACAATTAGATGCAACAACATTTCATTTTTCATTTTTCAGTGGCCTTTGCCATCAAGACAACCCATTTTGAGTTGTTTTTTCGGTGAAACATAGTCTAAGAACTTTAGGGGTTACAAAATAGATGGTGTAACTTACACGAAGAGTCTATTTATGTAGTGTCCAACATTGGCCTCCAAAAAGTTGGTCCAAGTGTCATTTAGACTATGATAGGAGCATCCAAAACTGAACATGTACCCAATGGCGATAGTATCTAGACAATATAGTTATTTGAGAACCTAAAATCTAGGCAGACTTTAAATAAGTTATTATTTGTTGACCAAAATGATAGGTTATCTATAGACAACCTAGATTTAGGTTCTAGAAATATTGTCTCACCTAGAAAGTGACCCCATTGGGTACATATTTAGTTTTGGATGTTCCTACCTTATGTATCTTTGTATCTATACTAAAAACCTGTAAATGCCCAAGGCACCCAAATGTGGTGTTGAAAGAACTTTGAAGTTGAAGAAAACCTAACTAAATTGCTATTTTTGTAGTTTGTACTTTGGATAGATGAATATTAAGGTCTAGCTTTAGCATCAAAAATTTGATCTAGAAAATAATTGACTATGATTTTTCTACTCAAGATTTTGTGCAAGGGTACCCTGTGTAATCTTGACTTTTCCTAGTGTTGAAGCCTTTTGGAAATGAACCTCAAATACACTAGATCTTGGAGTCAAAATTGCATAAGAAATTCATTTTAGGAAACTGTAGAGTAGATTTTGAAAAGCTATAAATTGATTGGAGTTGTACATGTTGGGTCCTATAACCTCATATATTTTGATTGAAAAACTTTTTAGATTCACCATGCAAAAAGTGGATTAATTTCTTTTTATAGTTTTGACACTCTCTTGATTAAACATTATAATCTTTCAACTCATAAGTGATATTGTTGTGTTTTCTTTTCCAATGCAATCTCTAACATGTCTAGTTTAAATTTGTACTGTTACAATTCAAAAAAATTAATACAATTTATCAAAATGTTGTTTTTTGTTCAACTTCGAGCAAATTTCTAGAAGCTGAAAACAGGCCTTAGGCATTTAGGGGTTAATACATACTCCCTCAATCCCACTATAAGCTTCCTAATCATGCTTATTTATAGTCTTTAATTTGCAAGAAGAATTTGAAAAGCTTTTAGTGGGATTGAGGGAGTAAGGTAGGAGGCTCAAACTCCGACTGGGCATTTTGAACCGAACATGAAACAGAGGTACATTTTGCTTTCTTCAATTTACAAAAATGTACAAATTGTGTACATTTTAGGAGGTGGTCGCTTCTAGAGCCCTATGGCATTTCAACTTCAAAATTTCATAACTAACTCCACAAAGCTCCAAAAAATATGAAACAACTTGAGCCACATGTCATTTCCTCTTATCTTTCAACAAAAATTTACTGAAAAAAATGTACTTTCAAAAATTGTGACTTTCAAAGAATGGTCAATCAAGAGACGGCTTAAACATTGGAAATTGGGTTGCAGATGTGCACTTTGTACACGGTTGTAAAACAAATATTGCCCCATGCATTGGAGTTATGTAGGCTAGCCAATTGAAATCTCATGGCAAGTCATAAAGCTTGCAGTTTCTACCTAGTGCACCTAAGCACACCCATGGAGAGCTCATTTGTACACAAGAAACCARCGTTTGGGAAGTTTTTTGAGTTTTACTAGCTATTTTTCTTCGATTCCCATATTGAACCATKTTTTCAAGTATGGAATCTAGTTAGTTCCTCTATTTTTAACTCAAAATRAAATTTGCATGGATTTTTTCACCAAGTTTTTTGCTAAATTGCAATCTGTTTTTTTCTCCCAATTCCACCGGTTAACTTTGAACTAGCCGCTGGTTCTTCCCAAACATACAAGACAGCCTGTTGGAAATCACGTTTTGTTCCAAAAGCGAAGTTGACCTAACTTCTGTGGAATTATTTATTTATTATGTCCAATTTTTACAGAAATTAGATGATCAACTTCCTGACTAGAACATGACATGATTTCCACCAGGATTTATTTTGGCCCAAAGCTTCCCAGTGGGTGGACAATATTCTTTGGTTGATGAGAAGCTTTTTCAACCTCATTAATTTCATCCCACAAACAAAGCATGTGTCAAGTTCAGACAGATGTATTGTTTTTTTTGGCTTGAAACATTTAAGGTAAAACAGCCCATTGTGGTCARAATTTGGTCATGCCATTGYTGAATATTTTCAAATTTTTTCCCATGTATAGACGATTGTGAGAAACAATGAGAGCAATTGAAATTATATTTTTTAGACAAAGTATGAATTTGTTATGAATTTTTGAAGTGATTTATCCAAAACAGTCAATAGACTAGTACCTGATAACTAACAAAAATYGTATCCAATATGCTCATCTTAATCACCTAAAGCAATCACAATAATTTCTTATGTGGAAGGCCCTGAAAAGTCACATTCTACAATGATTTACACTTAAAAAGTAGAGTACTCCTAATGAGGTCACTAGTCACTCCATGGGGGTCAAATTAGACATTGATTATGGCCTAAAAAGTTGTCATGGGGACATTAGGTGTCCACTATGGGTCATTTGACCGCAATGGGATGTTCTACCTTAAGTCAAGTACATAAGAGAAGCCAACRGCTCAACACACAATGGGTTGGAGGCTTGCGCTTCTAGAATGGGGCACCAAGCTATCTAAATTGTTGTGCAATGTGCCATTTACGTATCCAAACAGAAGTGATGAGAATGTGATTTCATTTGAGAGAACTGATCCTTACAATTATCTACTTTTGTTCAAAACCAATCACTCGTGATGTACATTTGACAAAGAATTAGTTTCAAAGTAATTGGAGTTAATTTTAAAGTTYRTCTTGTGTTTGTGAACGGGTGTCACGAAAGTTTAACTAAGAATAKTTTMAAAAAACAACGACWCYGAACTCCATCAGACCCAAACTCTAGCTCTTGGTCCCACATTGCACACACTTTACGATTAACTCTAGCTCTTGTCATAAAAAATGCCTGCAATAAGCACATCTAAATACAAACTARGCTCAATTCACAAATGCAGAATAACAAATTTTTGTGTTAATACTTGTGAAAGATGTTTGAAACGTATAAGAACCTTGTGATTTAGATAGTAGAACTATCCTCAATAGAATCTTCATTCATGGTGGTCATATGACCAAAGTTACTTTTTTTCTCTTCTAAAAGAACCTCCAAGAGGAAGCACCAAAGATCATAGCACTTGCTATTGCATACACGGAGCATAGTTAGTAGAAGAATGATGCCCCAAACAAACTGAAGCATAGATTCATTAGATATCATATGATAAAAGTTTAGGAAGTCATTTTACAATTTACGTTCATGAATTTGAAATGAAACTCATTGAAGCATATTCTTGCTCTACGCATGGGGATACTCACATCTAATGTCACCTACAATACTCACTRCATACTTGGAAATGTCATCCATGAATTTGTTGCGTCTCTCTTTTGAMGATTCAAGTGGCTTCAACTTTCAGGATATTTTTGAACCTTTGCTTGATAATTAATTCTTCTTCATTTCTCACATTCAACCATTTTTTTACATCCTTCTTTGATTACATAATCTTAAAAGCATGGGCTCCCAACTTCTTCACAATGACAGAACCTGAACATTCTAAAACCTCTGAAATCTTCTCATCAGGGTTCCAACTTCTCCAGTACGATAAAGTTTGAATGCTCAACGAATGCGGCAAATCATCTCCCAGAACGTCATCTTGGAGGAAATTACATAAGAGGTTTGAGAGACACTCACATGTCCGGCGATGGAGAGCTCGCCCATAATCTCCCCTTCCGCATACTCAGCCGCCTGCATGAGCGACCTCACATCAATAAACGTAAGCCCCGGCTGTCCAAAAGCCTCCGCCAAGCGCTTGATCTCGTCTTTCCCCCCGGGAACACCGATTGCAAAATGCGAAAATCCACCACCATCTCCCAAATACACCAAGTGACTGTTCCTGTCCTCGTCCTCGTAGTAGTGAATCTCCTCCAACGCTTGCCACGCCAGTCGCCACGGACTCCCCACCGAGCTTGTGGAAACCAACGGCTTCCCGTCGCAGAATGGTAGCACCTTCACTTTGGAAGCGGCCTCGGGAGTGCTCAACCAGGGATACAATTCCTCCGATTCGCGTTTGGAAGATACGATGGGGTTGCCTGCAAATGCATTCACGGTCTCTCGCACCCTCATCATCCTCAATTCACGACACTGGAAACAATGGGAAGCTGATATGGAAGAATTTGAGAATTTGGGTTTGGACAGGGRATTGAGAGTCTGTGCGATGACCTAAAAGAGGTGTGAGTGAAGGGTTCTAGCGACTGRATTGGGATTGYYGTGGAAGAACAACGGAGAATTTGTACTGTAACGTCCTGTCGCTACTGTGTGGCCTGCTTCAATTCCTGGGAAAACGCAAGATGACTTCTGCGGCACCCACAGAACTGAAGAATCAGTTTCAATGCAACAATTCACGAATCTGGAAACAAAACAGAAGTGAAGAAGCTAATATCGAAGAATTGGAGAATTTGGGCATGACACAGAACTGAGCTGCTGCGTGACGACCTAAAAGAGGTGAGCGTGAATGATTTCGGCAAGTGAATTGCGGGCTATTACAACAATTTTAAAGTACTGTCACTGCTGTGTGTCACCTGCTTCAAGTCCTTGTCCGACGCAAGATGACTTCTGCAGCGCGCACCACAAGTGTAGCAATTCAAAGATTCTGGAAACAACAGGAAGATAACCACAGCCCTGAACGCCGAATTTGCGAATTTGGGTTTGGACAGAGGATTAAGCTCCTGCGAGATAACCCAAAAGAGAATTGTGTGTGAGTGCTTGGGCAACTGAATTTCGCACTGCCGTGGCCCTTCCACCAACAAATGTAAAGTACTGTAAGTATTGTCGCTAATGCGTCGCCTGTTCAATTGCAGGGCAAATGCAAGATGACTTGTGCAGCACCCACTGAACTGAAGAATCAGASACATGTGCGCGTGAGACGGGCTAGAAAGGAAGCTCTGGATCTTTGCTGGGGAGCCACGCAGTACCCCAACGGGACCGTTGCAGACAACCAACACGCAAAAGACCTTTCGGGGCGTGAGAGCATCCCCACCATGGAGTTCTCTTTCCCTAAACTCGGGACCTCCATCTAGTCAACCTTGACTTTATAGGTATGAGACCTTGCGAGTTCTGTAAACAAGCCTCTGAATAGGGAACTCGCCGTGAGCTTCACTGCATTCTGTATAATTTAGGGATACGGAACTTGCGATGAGAATGGTGCGAGGGAGTCAAAGCATTTGTATCTGCATTCGAGGTCCTCTCCTTAAAGTTTACGGATACGGAACGAGCTAGTGGGGTTGCTCTGAAAACAGAGTCTAGGTTTCGGCATTCTATAGTAGATGCTTCTGAGGACGGCCACTTATTGTGAAGTTAAGGCGTGTACTTCCGTCATAGATTTTCATTCTAGGATCAACAAGTGTCCTATATTTGGGTGGTATTAGATCAATGGTTGGTACTGGGTTCGCCCATCTTACATGGGCAAAATTGGGTCTTGTGATCTTAACAAAGTGAACTCTTTTCAGATCAAAAAGACTAGAAGTGTCTAACGGATGATCTTTAGGATTAGTAGAGAAATGAAGAGTGCACCTCTTCATCTACAAATTGGATTATTTTTTGATTAACTAAGTTCCCCGGGATTAATCTTATAACATTTTGTAGGAGATATGTGTAGAAATAATGTTTGTAGTGTTTGTGTAGAAACAAAGAATGCAACTACATGTTCAAGAATTTGCCATCATTTTTGACTCACTAGATTGGTGCTCAAACCGTGTCCTAATTTTTGTTGCCAAAACTCGGGGAGATCACTCCTTGTACTTTAAGGTATACACCTGAGTTAAGAGGTTATTTGATGTAGGGCTATTTACCTTGATTGTTGTATTTAAGTTGACCCTATTTTTACATTAAAAACTATTACTAGCATATTTCTAATACCCTATAACTTTTTATAAATTCTTCAAATGTTTTTTATAGTTGGGCTAGTTTACATCTAAAACTTATATGTCTGATTTATTCATATACATACACAATATACACTAGGTCACCACCACCACCCAAGGAGTTCACATAAAAGTGCAAACCATACTGGGTGGGTAACTGTCATTAGTTTTAAATTTTAATAACCATATTTAACCCTTAAACGCCGGGCTGGTGACTGTGGAAATCAGCCCTTTTGGTACCGAGTGACATCATCTAGTTTAAAAAAATAAAAATATTCATTGGGAGTCAAAAAACTATAGAAGAATTCCCCTTTCCACCCCTAATTCCGAGGATGAATAGTTGTATTTCTGTCCTACACAGGAGAATACTTTGTCATTCATCGGACACAAAATGTCCGCCTTGGCGTTTATGGGTTAATTCCAAGGTTACTATGAGCAAGTTGACTGCCCTTGCAGGTCACCACCACCACCCAAGGAGTTCACATAAAAGTGCAAACCTTGCTGGGTGGGTGGTTTTCCCCGCACCGGGTGTGGGCAAAATGAAACAGTGCATTTGCCCACCCACCCATACATGTAAGGAGGCCCTTAGGCAACAACCGAGTGACCATGCAGAACCACCGACTGCGAAAAGATCAACAAAAAGCGAGAACCCCCATGAACTCCGCCCAGGAAGCATCATCGTGTCCTTCGTCCCAATCCCGACTTGCTTCTTACTCCAGCAAGCGCGAGAATCCGCTTGCAAAGAAAAGTCCTCTGACGTTGCTCGTCAACTTCCGCTTTCGCAATTTTGCTGCCGGCTTTGTGAACTTCATTCATTATTACCTCAACCTCCTCCATCGCCACTGGCACCTATAAATAAGGTCCTCACTTCTTCGTTCACCTCATCTCTTAATTACAGTCTCACCATTCACCAGTYGTCATTCCTCGATCAGTATCCGCATTCTTCTGATCAAACGATCAAAATCGAGAGCCTCTGTGAAGATTTTGTGATTCAAGTTTTTGGGGACGTTGCGCGGTTGAAGATTGTAGAAGGGTTTTGTAATTGAAGAGGTTTTGTAATTGGGAGAGGTTTGGAGAGGTTTTGGGGAGGTTTTGGGGAGGTTTTGGAGCTAGGTGCTGCAGCCATGGCGTTGGAGTTCGTGATTGAGGACAGCTTTCGGTGGGTGCTGGCTGCAGTCCTTGCCAACGTCTTGCTCGTCTTATGGATGGCCATCAGGGTAAGAAGACTTTTGCCACAGTGAACTGTTTGCCCTAAACCCTGAATTCTTTTGTTTTTTGGATGGAGTTTTTTGAGTAGTTTCTGAATGCTAGATTTGGTGGGTGCAACTCTACAATTAATAGGAGCGAGGTAGAGGTTGCAGCACATCATCAATTGCTTCGCAATGGTTATGTAGCGGTTTCGTACTTTGCCCTAAACTCGCGGTCTACTGCAAACCATTGCAGAAATGCTGCAAACTTGTTGCAAAAGTCTTGCGCAGTGATACAATGCTTATCAATGCCTGAACAACTGTTGCAAAAACTATTGTAATCTCAAATAGTTGCAAGAGTCTTGAGCATGGAACCAATGCACATCTATGCCTAAACTGCTGCAAAATCTATTGCATTCTCAAGTAGTTGCAAATACATTGCACAATATTGTACAAATTAAAACCATTGCAAAATTGTTGATCCGTTTCTGGCGATCATTGCTGATCCGTTGCGAAAACTTGCAAATACTTTTGCAATCTCATCCCATCTGTACTGATGATGAATGGCCGGGTTAATTTGTCTGTGCACCAGGTGGGCGCGGCTCGCAGGAAATACAACGTCCCTTACCCGACCATGTACGCGGACGAGAAGTTGCACAAGCAGGGGTTGACGTTCAACTGCGTGCAACGCGCGCACCAGAACACTATAGAGTATCTTCCGAGCGTGATCACGGTGCTGCTCTTGGGCGGCTTGCAGTACCCGCGGGTGGCCGCCGTGTTGGGCTTCTCCTACATCGCAGCAAGGGTGCAGTACTGGCGAGGCTACTCGTCGGGCGAGGCRGAGAAGCGATTCGCAGCTGGAGGAGCGCTCCTCTTTCCCTCTTTCTTCGGACTCTGCGGTTGTACCCTGGCGCTCATTCTGCACCAGTTCGTGCCACAGATCGTGTAATCAATTGCAAGGGAGTAATTACAAGCTTAGCTTTCGCAGGAGAAATGGTGKCGGTYGGTGCTCTCTCTTGCYAGGGWTGCAACAATGTGTGACCGAACAAGTCCATGCTACAATCTCCAATTCCATGAAGGTTCTACTACTTCAAACTATAATTCCAAGCTTGGTGATCGATGAGGAAACATGTAGTTACGTTGATTTCCTTTCACATCTCGTGTAAAGGAACTGCGCATTTCCACATTAGAAACATTTGGTGTCGTTGTGATTGCGGAAGCGTATACGCGTCATCTCTAGCTATGCAATGGAGATCTATTCTAGGATTTCAGAATACAWTCTTAAGCTCGATGATTAGGAAATACATAGTTGATCATTCTTTTCACATCTCCTGAAATTGAGAAGGAGAGCGCGCGTTTCCACATTGGAACTGGTGTAAATTCTGTCTTTATTGCCAGTTTTATCAGTTATTTTTTTATGCTTAGTGAGATTTGAGTACCTCAAAATATATTCAATACCAAGAGTTTTGATTGTTGAACAGTCGTATTGTGTTCCTCATCTCGTGTAAGGAGTTGCTGATCTGGGAAGAATGTTGTCGTTACTTGGTTTGTTGCCAAGGACGCATGATATCGGTCAGACAAGTGTTTGTAATTTTCGGCATCACTTTCATTGAAATACTTCAAATTGCAATTATAAGTTGGATTGAGCTTTGCTTGCACTTCATTACCGCCATCAGGCAATCTTATGCAAACATCGTTTGAGTGGAAAAATTGATCTTAAAATTCCAAGGGATCAAACCAGAAAATTGAGTGGAGACAAAAAGGTTGGTTAACTTACATTGAACAAATTTCAATAGTCACTAAGGTCAGATATTTTTAACAAATATAAACAAGAATGGTGTAATCATGAGGCTTTGCCGATGGTTAATTTATTAACGAGTCAGACCCCACATCTCCACTCCAACCAAATCGTAGCCCCATTTGTGCAATGTGAATGCAATTGTAGATAAGATTTGGAAACTCAAATTCTTAAACCAAAGTCTATGTCATAGTCTGGCCTTCGGACAAAACCAATCGTGCTAAACTTGAGGCCCCCAAATGAGACTTCGATAGTAAGTGCAAAAGTTATTCAAAGGTCAAAATAGAATCACTAAATTTTCTAAAACCATGTCACTAATTTCAATTTGTGTGGAACATTGTTCAAAGAGCATCTTTCTACTGTCTAAATTTATTGGGCCACACTTWTGGGTACACACTCAGACTAAAGACATCCTGCCATATTGCAAAGAAAGAGAAACGACCACAAATCCAGGCAGATAAGACCCAAGAACAGATCTTTAGACCATAACTGAAATACTGAAATGGTATAATTTCATCAAAGAGACAACTAACTTCCTTCAATAAATTCAGAAGAAAGCACATCAATCAGGGTTCCGGTACACATCAACTCCATCCTGTACAGTACTGTACACTGAACATTCTGTTCGTTGGAGCTTCAGTTCGGAACAATCAAAATGGAAAGAATYGCATACAGTCCAACAAAACCTTTCTAATGGACCAGGTCAATGTGTTGGCTAAGATCTCTCTCACTATGGACAGCCATGCCACAAATTGGGCATGACACTGTCAAGCTTCGGAGCGTGTTGTTCGGCACTGCAATGACAGGTGCAGGTGCAGGTGCAGGAGGCAAATCATCGAGATCCATCGCTGTTGGAAGCTGCGTCGTTGAAAAGTGTTCCCTGTCTAAAAGGTGCAGGAGGCAAATCATCGAGATCCATCGCTGTTGGAAGCTGCGTCGTTGAAAAGTGTTCCCTGTCTAAATGTGCATTCAGCTGTTGCTCGCGGTCCGCTCCTCTAAAATTCTCCAAACAAATAGGGCACTCCACATGGACGTCCTGTGATGGGCTCTCAATCCTGTTTCTCCCAAGCTCATTTGCAAGATCCCCAAATGGAGAGCCCGYAATMGAAGGTGAAGGTGAAGGTGCRARGCCTTCAAACAACACACCTGGTCTAGGAAAGGAGGAATCCCCAGATTGGCCCCTTCCATGAGCTGCAGCCGTGTGAATGTCCATCTCTTTCAACATGATCCCCGTGCTGGACTGTGAGTAGATCACCCTCTGTCAATGAGGCATGTTGCCGAAGCTCCGTCTCCAAGACTGCCTTATGGTTGAGCACATCCGCAAAATCTCGCCCTTCAGGTTGCAGCTTCGCATATGTGCCCTTTGGAAGCCTCAAATAACGAACTCTAGCCTCAGGTGTACCCCTGTGAATGCTACTCGATAAATACTCTGGGTCAGTAAAACCAGCGTTACCCCAGACGTGGGGAGGAAGCTCCACAAACCCTTCTTCAGCAGTGAACTCCAGCACCCCGGCATGAGTTGTCCTCATTCTTGAGCTTTTGTCATCCTAAGTGGGTACAATGGTTCAGTGTAAATACCATAAAAAATAAGATAATGAGACTAGCGGAAGATTCAGATGCTGAAAACTGTACGAATAGGATAATTCTCTGCGTTTAAAGCATGCACAAAATTGTCCTACAGCAAAGCGATATATCTCAATTTGACAAGGTTCGAAATCCAATGCTTGGTGCTTCGGACGGGTATTTACCTCTTCCATATGGAGCGAAGCTACTGAGCTTGGACGGCTAGGTGGAAGCACAGCCGACACTTCAAAAAACATGGGGCCTTTGTCAATCGCACTTTGAGAAGATAGCTGCTCAAAAGACGAAGGAGGTAACCGAATTTTGTCACCTTTGCCTGCGATAGATAAAGCCTTAAATACCCTATTGTAGATAACCCCATCTCCGGCTTCCAGATCCTCTTGTTCTTGCTCTAATGCCTGAACATAACAAGGGAAGTCACATTAATGAACAGAGCTGGGGGAAAGACTTAAAGCAAAATGCCGAGTACAAAAGGTCATAATAACCAGAGATTTCGTATTCAACAGTGGCATCCAATCGAGGTTACTCAACCAAAAGTTATGAGTGATATCTTGTTGGAAAACTACTGAAAAATGAACTGCTAATGAGCCATAATACCCGTCATACCTCAAAGTATTGAGATCACACAAAACACTTGAAAGTGATTTCCTACTCAATTCTAAGCCAAACGGTTCCACTGATATCTTGTTAGAAACTGTTGAAATTGCACTTTTAATGAGCTACATTACGCCTCTTAACCCAAAGTATTGAGATCACAGCAAGCAGCGCAGCAACCATGTCAGCGAGAGCCACCAAGCAGCTTGATTATTGGAGATTTCACGCGAAATTCTTCTCAGTGATAACTTGTTGGAAAACCAACAGCATTGCCATTCTAACAAGTCATTTCCCACGCACTGAGACTGCACCGACGGATTGAAGTTGGGTACCTAGGGTTTCAAATGGCTATCATAACAAGAGTATTGGTTTAAACAAAGCTCCTAGAAAGAGACTCCTAACACAAGCTGAAGAAAGGAATAACAAGCACTCAATTAGGGGTGGGCAACATACCGCAAGAGCTGCAGCCGATTCTTCCAAACGTCGAATGCGCTGCGCAGCATTGATCGCTTCCTGCCGTCTTTCAGCTTCATCTTTGGCTTTTCTTTCAAGCTCCAACCTCTTCCTCGCCCTTTCTTTCTTCTCCTTCTGCTCCTTCTCCCATTTCGCTTTCGCAGCTCGCAACTCGAAATCCATTCTTCCCTTCAAAATCCTCCGCGAACAGTCCTCTCTATTCACAACGTCCCCCTACAATCAGGAATCCGATGCGCAAACTAACGTGAATACACAACTCTTATCAGACAGCGAACACCTAATCTCACCGGTCCGATCCGCTCACCGAATCCGGGATTTTAGGTTAAAAAATGTTGGCCACAAGTAGCAGTCGTCAGTCAATCTGATCATTCGAACAGAGCAAATGAAGCGAATTCAAAACCAATGCCTTGCAAACCGCCTAATCACAAATTTAGTGTTTACAAACACCACCACCACCAGCTGCTCGCAAAGAAACATTCAACCCCGGCGTGGAACTCCAAGTAACAAAGTGATGGAAGTTGAGTGAAGTCCAAATCCAAAACGCACCTCAACCAAGCATGCAGACCAATTTCTTCACCTCGCAGTCATTTAAAGCGTCCCCGAGCAATCGCGGAACTGCTTTGTACACGATCGATGTTGRCCGAGCAGGTATCTTCAAGTTACAAGCCAAAAGGAGCCCAGACGAGCGAGTGAGAAAGAATCGAAATCTTACACAAAGAGTGTAGCAACAAGAGCACGAGAACCATAACACTCTGAAAGAAAGAAGAAACCGTGTCCGTTCAAATTGAAATCAAACTGGGAGCAGCAGCAAACGAAGCAGTAGCAGCAGCAGCAGCAAATCAGTTTGAAATTCAGCGCAATTGAAGGTCGGCGCGAAAGGTGGTGGTCACATAAAATTTCRGACTCCACGGTCGGTATGCTCCTGTGAAGCTTCCCGAATCACATTAATAATAAACTTTGGTGGGGTCCAGAGAGTGTCTTACAAAGAGACGAAGAAACAGTGACACTTCTTCACTTGCAATCGCGAAAAGTAAGGAAACATCGGTAGCTGGTCGCTAAAGGTTTCAAGCTTGTAAAAGTCTGTGGCTTCGTCAACACTCCAGAACATTCTAGTTTGTGCTCACTTTCCCATTCCTATTTACTGGGTTTGTTCAATTCTGCAGTAAGGTAGACGTTAAGAAAAATTGGGCTCACGACTTCGTCGCGGCCTGGTTTTCTTCAATTTTCTGTTTCTGTTTTGCAGAGTAGGTCACGTAGGGCTCAAGGTGATGTTTTCCGTAATATAAGAGCTTTTAGGGTTTTCATTATGGGGGAAAAAATGGAGGGTGAACTGCGACTCCGTCGGTTATGCGATGATTCCAGGCCGCCGGCCGGTTCAGCTGAACTGCCCTCTGACGCCCAACGCACCCCTTCGACCCCAAATCTCATCGCTACACAACAGTGGTCTAGTTCAAATCGCTCCACGCATTACCGAGAATTTTGTGCAGACTCAATTAGGGTTATTGCTCGCTAGTCAATTTGCGAGTCTTCTCGTAACGCTGCCAGTACTTTTTTTTTTCCTTGAAACCCATGATGTGCAATTTCCATTAAGAGGGAAACAGTACAAGGAAACCAAGGGAACCAGTCCCTGGCGGAAATATTTTGATTTTCGGAAAACTAAGAAAAAAACAGAACAACCAAGAGCCACAGGAACACGGCCAAGGAGAGGCCAGCTAAGAACGCTGCTGGTATTTCATCTCCGAGAATCCAAAAATCTGCACTCCTCTATCATCGCCTCTGTTGCTACAGTAGCTCAACGATCAAACCTGCGAATTAAACCAAGGATTCATGGTTTTAAGAAGACGATTTGATCACGCTTTGAACATAATAGGATGCAGATGTGGCCAAGTTTTATATCACCGGAATCAGCGAAGAGTATCGCATGTGCTGCTGAAGATTAAATAACGTCAGACAATTGGAAGTCCTGGATTGACCTGAGCTCCAACTGGGTTTTCTTGTCTCGAGGATTGCAACAAGGTAGACGATCGCAGGGTTTCAARTGATCGCCATTATGATGATGGGGACTCACGATCACATTCTAGAGTTCAAAAATCTGCAACTCTACCATCATCTCTATTGCAACAGTCCCCTAACGATCAAACGTGCGAATTWGGCCAAGGATTCGTGGTTTTCAGATGGCTACTTGATCAAGTTGCGAAAACTAATAGAGTGCAGATGCAGCCAGATTTTACATCACCAGAGTCAGTGAAGAATATCGCATGTGTTGGTCAAGAAAGAAATGCTATCGGACAAACGAAAGCCCTGATTGACCTGAGTCCCAATTTGGCTTTCTTCTCTTGATCATGCGGGATTGCAATTCTGGGACTTGACAAAATCCTTGTCCTTCTTCAAAGGCTGCAAAGTTGGGTCAGTTATACATAAAATTCACCAGAGATGCTTTAGAAACAACAAAAACAAAGAACACGTCGATATAAAATGATTATGAAATTGTTCATCACAGCTCAGTTTCACTCATGCCACAATGAAAGAATTTCCACAATGAACTTCATATCGAAAAAGAACTTTGCAGTCAGTAAGCAATCAATTAATACAAGCCTTTTTCTCTCGACTTCCTACAGACGAATGTACACCAATAACAACTACTATTTGAACTACGCAGCTGCTCATTTCGTAATCAGGAACGGCCACAAATCGGCAAGGTCTGTGCAGCGGTCCAGAAAGATAAAATTTCGATCCTCTTTATCGTAAAAGGCTAAATAAACAGCCCCCGCTGTCACCACATTCTCAACATGCACTGGCAGCTAGCAATGACCTTTGCTAACTACAAGCTATGAAAGAAGAATAGTATACCATGGCTGAGGGCAAACAGCTCAGAGGTGGGAATTATCACATAACATGAAAATCATGATTCCCAAAGACCCAAGGCAAGGCAACACTTCCACCGAGGTAATTAAAAGTTGTTTCCTCTTGTACTGGGCGCCCATGCTCATCAACATACGAACCTGATGTTCCGTGATCAAATACAACGGCCAAATATTCACGAAGAAGCACAGCAGATACTACAAAAGGCCAGATCATAAAGCTGCAACGTTCTTCGAACCAGATAACAGGACCCATGCCAGCTTCAGCCCATCTGCTGCCTCACTCTTTCGAATTTCGAGAGGAACTAGGATTTCTTCCGGAGTTTCCAGCATATGAATCTCGACCCTGCACAACCGCCAGGCTGCCCAGACGTAAGCCATGCCCACATGTCCGAGAAGAATCCAATCCAGCTCACCACTCATCATTTCTTGCTAATAAACTCGGMTTGAATAGCTAGCCAGCGACTCCATGATGCACAGTAGTACAACAACAAACGCATATACTAGCTACACTCTAAGAAATTAACTTCATCGATAACCATAGGGCTTACTGATGAAAGTAATTCACAAAAACAACCACAACCTTAGAAACTGGCATGTGACTAAAAGACCGACACACGTCAAGTGTCCGAAGGAAAGGATAAAGAAAATACAGTGAYCAAACTTCGAATCCAGAWTTATCATAGGAATTAAAATTTTAAGGAATTAAAGAAATAGACAAGCCCGCTACCAGGCTTCGGGGTATCATACATTATAGAGGTTGGTAACAGGGTGATGATTGTTAGTACTAGGTTCAACTATGAAAATACTATTATCGTAAGAGAAGAGAGAAGCATATATAATTCGTGAAGTATTAGGAAAGCGGCCAGAAGCATTTCCTTTACGGTCGTATGACTGACAAGTTAAAGCTACTATCAAAAAGCAAGAAAAATTAATACTTTCATCAATTAAAGGTAAGTCATTTCATGTTGAAACTGAAATGCCTCCCGACACACATGTAGGCCTGGGTGATGTTTTCTGTTTGTCCTAAATCAGGGCTATTGCCGGATAAAACAACACTCCCCGGCTACATAACAAAATAATAGTAAGTGGGGTTTGGTCTTAAGAGACAGGGAGGTRAACAGCCCTGGCCTTTAGCCACAAACCTGGGGCCTACTTTTTTACTGGCTTTGATCCACCTCAACAGAAAGAGACTCAACTCCCTTCATGGCGGCATCATAATTCCGCCCCATAACATTAGGCGGCGGATGGCGGTTAGATACCGTCCGCTTAGGATCCGTGGACGCCACCGGGGAGCTCCTCTGCATTCCTCCTGATGAGCGCAAGCTGGTGGGATTAACCTTGCTCGCCAGCGACCGYGAACCATCTACGGCATCTGTTGAACCTGCTGGCCTGGTGCCTGAAAGGACAGCTCTCCTTGATGATGAGCCTCCTCGAACGAAGGAAGACGCATGCATGCGCTCGGGTTCTGCTAAACCGCCAAGTGCCTGGGGTGACACCCATATGATAGTCAGAAAAAACAATATGTCAACTCTGAACTCAGCCTTCAAAAGCTGAGAGAAATGCCACCCTCACAACCATTCACAAAAATCTAGATRGAAAAGCTTACAGTATCCTTTGTGATAGATTCATCATGGCCGGGGCTCTTATGCTTTGGTGCATCTAATGGATTTGTTCCACCAGAGCCACTGCCAGGAACTAGTCGACGTCGAGCAGCATCGGCAGGCTCAGTAGTCCGCAGTGTGTCTCGTGGGTTCTGACCTCCTGATGACCGATCGACTCCTGTTCCTGCACCTGCTCCTGCAGTTACTGCTGCTGCTGCTGCTGCTGCTGCCCCACTTGTCCCTCCAGGCGCAGGCTAGACAAATAGAAAAAATTGTCAAATAAACGCACATATCGAAGACATGATAGTGGAGGTACACATATCAGAAAATTCTAGGATCTCAAAAAAAAATAAAAATAAAAATAAATTCATTCAAGCATTCCAGATGCGAGCCAAATAGGAGGTCAAAGGTGCACATTTTGAAAAAATAAAACAAAGGCATCATCGTTCTTGATAGACTGTAGGGTCTCTCTAACAGCAGACTTCAAACAGACGTTTGAAACAGGAGAAAACAGTGTCACGGAAACAGGAAAATATGTAGTTCAGATAAATGAATCCCACATACCACTGTCCGGGAGGGACCACCGGCAATTTGGGACTGCTGATACTTCAGAATTGTCCAGTCAAAAACATAATCAAACTGAAAACCTGTGATGGGGACAGAAAGCAGCAGTTTAGTGCATAAAATACTACAAGCATGTTCATAAGGCAAATAAGCAGCCAAACATAAGAACTCTAAGCATCTTCCGCGTACTATTTTCATGTAATATAGTGTCATGTTAGCCTTGGCAAAAATCCAAAATCTTTGGTTCATATTGTGACCATAATGTTTTTGAAATGTTATCAAAATAAATAATTGAAGATGTATTTAAAGAAAATCCAAAATCTTAGGTTCATATTGCAAGCTTAATTTTTTAAGTGTTATCTAGATTGTTGTTGATGAAGATTCCAATATAGTGGAATTAAATTACCATGGTCTTCATACAATAATTTTGTATTTTGTTTTATTCTAATAATTTTATTTTTTATTTTATTTTTTATTTAAAAAAACATTTGTATTTGATAATAACCATTATCAAATTAGTTTCTTTTAAGTCACATCAACTTTTTCAAATACTCCAACCATCATCTATATAATATGAAAAAATTCAAATGTTATGCATTAGTGTTCTCTTCTGATTTAATGCTACATAATGAAACATGTTAGCTCCTAACACTCTCAACTTTAAAAAAATGTTTATATTATCACATATAATAGAATTGTTGTAGACTTTTAATTACAAAGAAATAAGTAAAAATAATTCATTCACACTTAGAGTGTTTGATWTTTTTWKTTTTTTGTTTTCAACATTTTTGTCATTATGATTTCAATGTTGCCAAAGATTATTGCATGTAGTGGCCGTTACCTCTTTACTTTCAAAATACTAAACAATATCTTTTGTGCACTCRTATTTCTTTGCTATCATTAGCCAAAAATCTTGGAAAGTAAAAAAAAAAAAAAAAAAATTCCAAAAATCTTGGAAAGTATTCAATTTAAATAGTTATATGCCCCATTACCCCCTATGTATCCAACTTCAACCTTGTGGCAYTGATTGTTAGTACTTTGAATTACTCACTTCAATGACATTGCCCAATCTCTACTATTATACTTTTAGGGTGGAATCCAAAGAGGGTCTTATATCACATCACATCACACGGTGACAAGTCCAATTGACTTTGCAGTACAAAGTGCCAACAATCTACATAGCTCACTTTTACTGACACTCTCTAGAATCACATTTGCTTTTGCAAATGTTTATGATGTTTACACTTCTATATGAGCACAGATAAACTCTTTTTCAGTAGCAGTGTTTTCTTATCAAATTGAAATTAACCAAAAACTTGAAATTCAATTCTAAATGTAATTTTCTAGTGCTTCTTGTTTCTCACAAGCCTCCTTCCCAAAATCCGTTGGTCAACATTAATGGTTCTTTTTTTTCCACCTATTATTCACTTCCATGCAAAATTTTGAATTTTTTTTGTCTTTCATGCAAAGTTTGAGCAAATTTAGGTGCATGGAAGTTTGCCTTGAGGTAGCAACACCCAAATATAACACTAGTCGTTTCTTGACACCTAAAAAAAGACCTAAATACAAGCGCAAGTGAACCCAAAGTAGACCGGTGGGATTCCAAGAAGTTGTCACTCTTCCAAGAACTGGCCAATCAACTATGCATGAATCAAGCTTAGAGTGTGTCGCTTATTGGTGTTTCTGTCCCCACATTGGTGTTAGTCTACAGTCCACTATAGGTGCATCTACGTAGTTGTTTTCAAAATTTTGTATTATATTCATACAAGCTCGAAAAAATAAGAATTCTTTCTTGTTGATTTTCTAAAGCATTTTCTAACAAGCACTCATCATTTCATCCAACCCTATAGCTACCCTCAAGATTTGCAAATCTAAAATTAAAATGAAGTGTCACATTTAGGTGCTTCCACCTTAATTTGGGAGTGTGCTTCTTGTTTTTAACCCTGGAGCGCTACGATGTCCATCTTTTGGACAATAAACAGATTGAAATCAAAGTTTCATCTTCCTAACTTTTAGATGAAAATTCTTCTAATATGTGGAGATACTGTATCATTAGGAGAAATATGAGCCCTGCCAAAGGCTACGAGTTCAGCAAGGCCGCGGTGCTATCATGGAAAAAAAAAATTATTTTATTTTTATTTATGAAATCCTAAGAGACACTACTAGTGCCACATCAGATTTTCAATAAAAAAAAATATTTTTATTTTGGTATTTACTTTTTATTCTTTATGAAATAAAATTTTAAAATTTTAAAAATAAATAAATTTTGTAATGTCACAGGACCTTGTGCTTGATTTGTTTTGACAGCCTTTTGGAGAGCTCATATTTCTCCTAATGTCAAGTTGTTGTTCTATCTACGGATTGGATTTGGTGTTGGTAGAGCACATATTTTTATAAAATTACCAATGTGCAAGTATGTCAAGTGGTTGACCAAGCCAAAATTGCATTGACTTTAGATCAAAACTAGATTAGCCAAAATGAGGTCTTAGATTATAGGAACACAAATTTAAAAAAAAATCACCATGTCAAGAGAACCTCATTTCAAACCCATTCCAACAAATGCTACTCCAAAATGAGATAGTTTGCTTGTTATTGAGTTTTGAAGGAATTTTGAAATTTCCCTTTCAAAATTTATAAAAAAATATTGATGATAGTATTGGTGAATCTAACTATCCATACATTAAATCAAGCTATTTGTTTTGTTTTGTTTKTGTGTTATGTTGAGATCTCCCACACCATGCACTTTGCCGTGGCGTGCTTGGTACCGTCAGAAAGCTCTCGGCGAGGAGGGGCGCACGGGCTTGGTTTTGTGACGTTTCGACCTCCAGGGTGAAAGTGATTGAATTTTGAAGTTTTTATGAGTCCAAAAAATTAGAAAATTACTTTTACTTTGATTTTGGGTGTAGAACGGATGAAATCTACAAGTCTAAGTCTACAACTTTTACTTTGACTTGTATATTGTATATAAATTCCAAAATATGCTTCCAAACAGCACTTTATAATGATTTTTCTGAAATTGTCAATTTCGGAAATGAATCAGGACGTTTAGGGGTTAAAGCAGCCCTAAGTTACGATTATGAACTCCAGTTGTCACAAGAGTCCAAAACCCCAGCATCATACGTCCACAATATCCCGTCTGCCTAAACTAAGTACGCATGCGATTACATTCCTCTTCTCCTTCCTCAAAAACCTCCTCAAAACCTCGCACTTGTCACGAAGGTTTTGCATTCTCCAGCGCAGCTGTGTCCGCCATARCCCTCCTTACGGACAGCAAGCGTCATTTCCTTCCTTTGCGAGGCAGTAATTTTGGATCAAGTAACGCCTTCTGCTGCAGCGATGGCCTGTGCGAGCATGACGGTCGCGGGGGTATCTATTCGTGAAATATTAGTTGATGCTGAAATATTATTGTATTGTTCTACTTTCCACAAAATAGCTACACTAAATAGTGAAATTAGGTTGCCTTTGCAATTAGGTTGCCTTCCTCCAAGAAAGTGACTGTAAAAGCCATCAAAGTCAAAAAATATTTCTACAAATACTTCTATTTGTGCACATGGAAGTTCATGAGTTCCAAATACACCAATTACTAATTTAAAAGTAGGATATTTTTGTACATTAACCATAAATATTTAAATAGTGTGGCATGTTGAGAAATTAGTAAGGGGCAACCTAATTTCACTATTCAGTGTACAGTACTGTACAATAGGAGACGAGAGACTCTGTCCTTGTACGGTTGTACCTGTAACAATGGCTCTCTTTACCGGTGAGGTTGTGGCGCAATTAAGTTACCAGGCCCAGATCCGAGCCATGAACGATGTCATGTCAGATATGGTGTATGTCAGATATCTCTGTTTCATGTCAAGAAGCTCCTCTAGCTGTATGTCTCATAACGGATAACGGTTACATTTAAATGTAATTTAACTTAAATTTGTATTATTTTAATTTTAATTGGCACCTCCCATCAGGGCAGGGTTTTTTTTGCTGGCGATTTGGTGCAAAATTGCACCAAAAATTTATACCTAGCACCAAGCCTATAGGAAATTTTTAGTAAAATTTTGGATGAAATCGCCAAAAAACTTCAAGTTCAGAAAAATCTTGGATGAAGTCGCCACATTGTGAATGAAAATAGAATTATAGATACGCAGTATCACATTTTCTATTCAATACGTGGATGAATGTTGAAACTTGGAGCACCACCGTAACATTTAATATCGCCACTTCATCACTTCATGGAAAATGAAAAAAAAAACCCTGCATCAGGGCTGATTTTTCACAAAGTTTTTGCCCGTCCACGTCCAAAAACCTTGAATTGAAAGGCAAAAAAAATTGTAACCCATCCTAAAACCGGTAATCTCAAAATCAACCCGTCCATGGAAAGGTTCAAAAAAATAAAACCTGTCCCAAAACCGGTTGGGAATTGAAAATACCAGTCCTGTAAGGATTACAAATAAACCTCTTAGAATGTTTGTAAATATGTGATATGTGTAATATATGTGAGCACTGCAATATTTGAGAGGGTTTTTTCTAAACAAAACTTGATCAAAAGTCATCTACGTACTAACTTGAAGTTGGAGACTTTAGATGCTTTGATGCGCATTTCATGTGCAAATATTCCAATTGAAAATATCAATTGGAATGCAGTGATGCTTGTTTGGAGAAACATGAAGGATAGGAGAATTCATCCACTTGTTTGAAGGGTAAGTTGCTCTTTTTGAAAAAAAAAATTGAACATGTTTATATAAACTAAATTTTTATTCAATTGCTAAGTATGGTCAATTTCATTATATTGGTGCCATTCTGCCGCCAAAAATGGCGGTATCTTTGCCATTTTAATAGAACGTCGTGCAATTTCTAGCGTATTTTACGCATTGTAATGGAATGGGCGCCATTCTAATGAAATGGCCCGCCACTTTAAGTGAGTGGCACCATTATAACGAAATTGACCATAAGTTTACCTTCAATTTAAATCTTTGACATTGTATTAAAAAGGTTCTAAATTTTGTGATTGATGAATCAATGTGTGCAGGTGGATTGAGCACTTGAAGATTGATATTTTGGTTAGGTGTTAGTGGTTTGACTCCATTATGCTTATATTCACATACCATATATGACATAATGTAATTGATATTTTCACCTTTTTTTTTTGGAAAAAATTATCAAAAAAAATATTTATTTTTAGAACCTGTCCAAAGTGAATTTGTCACGTCCAAAAACCAGTTCATTTTCTGAGAACCCGTCCACTGGAAATGTTTTTTTTTTATGAACATAACCCTGGACATGTTAGGGACCTTGTGAAAAATCACCACTGCCCCCCGTTGCTCATATGTATACTGGAATTTTGTTCCACGCGGCTTGGACGTACCCAGAAAGTCCGCTCTCTACTTACTACTACGTGTTCGTGTCGCCAACGTGTGTGGCTAAGCACAAAGTGGTTTCATGAAATCCAGATACTGTACGCCACTATGCAAGAGCCATATGCGCCTGATGTGTACTGTACTGTAGATTTCCTTGGAACCGACGCCGCAAACGACGAGTCAGCGAAGTCCGTCCCTGCTGAGGTTGAAAAGCGGACGACTCCCACATCGGACACCTCCTGAGCTTATCACAACAGTGGTCCTCACTGGCTTTCCCCATGCGTCTCACGCATCGATTCTTTCCTGACCTCTCCCCATGCAAATTTGAAACTTGGGGGCAAGATGAGGCTCCGCCTTGAGGCAGCAATTAATGTTGGGTGCACTGCGGCGGTTCTGCACCAAAATCCTATCCCTGACTCGTACTCTATTCCATAATAAGGGCTCTTGTACGTACTGCATGTAGTCCGAGCACCGAACCCGATCTGTGTCAAAACCATGAATGTTGGCTGCTTGATTGGCTCATGAAAGAGGCATACCAGCAGCTTCCGTTGACCGCCCTGAATCGTACTCCCTTGGATCGGATCATCACTCCTGAGTTGTATTCATTAAATCTTTCGCGCAAGGTGTGCGAAAGGGGTAGGACTTCGATCGTGTCCGATCCCACCGTGAGATGCACATGCGCAACCGTGATACTGGATCGGAGTTGGCCTGTAGCTGAAGTACGTACGTTGCGTAAGCCTTCGTTTGCAGGATCCAAGCGTCGGGAACGAGTCGATCGGTAGTGGCGCTGTAAATTTCCGATTCCATTTCTATATCAGGAGTGAATCTGTCTGTGTGCGGAGCTAGCCTGCTGTCGAGCTTCGCCTTAGAAGCCATAGCTAGAGGACTCCCAGTGACGTATATAACTCCGATGCTTGCAGTCCGAATTGAACAGTATTGCATCGCTTCCTGTACGTTTTGTGAGGGTACGTAGTAAGCGGGTGATTGAGACGAGTCGCGACGGTCATGCGTCCTTGTTACGTTGCTCCGCAGGCCTGCTTTGAACAATTGCTGCGCCTCTGGTGCCTGTGCAGCAACTCGATCGGCCGGGGGAGTGCACCTGAGCAGAAACTGGTACGCAACCACTCGTCCTGGTTACAGTTTCGGAGGTCATCGACGATATTGTCAGCTAGCTAGCATGCTCTTCCACGTACGCAGCAGTCGTATGCTGTCATAATTTCGACCCGGAACTGGCCTTGTGCCCCGCTTCGAGGCATTCCCCGCTTTTCACCCACCATGCCACAATGCCAAACGCCGCCACAATGTCAGTGAACAACCCCATCGGTTGAGACTGGTCTATCTTGAGGGAATCAATATATGACTGTGGAGTTCTAATTGGATCCCTCTCCCCCCCCCATTGGGACACATCATTTTCACACCAAAGGTTCAAACACCACAATATAAAGCAAAGTCCTTGTATGCCTCCTTGCATGGATCTTGCAAGCCTTACCAAAAGTTGAATCTTCTTGAATTGAACAATGAGGAAGGTATTAGACTTTTTAATTAAAACTTTGGACAATTAGAAAGGGTAGAAGTACCACAAATAAAACACTCATCTTGCTGCACTTATATTAAAATTCTTAAAATTTTGTTGCCCCAGAAAAAATAGAATTAAAAATTCTGTATTTTTATTTTGTAAATTCAATATATATATGTATATGTATATATATATATATATATATATCCCGCAAACTAAAAAGCCTCATAACTTTCATCTCAACTATTGAAATGCAATGATTCAAAGCTTTTTGAGTTCATATAAATCTGAAGAACAAATTTCAAATTTTTATTTCTTAAAAGAGTGATTTTTTCAGATCTGCCCGAACTGCCCGAGTTGAGAAACAAACTACATATTATGCAATAACTTTTGACTCATATTTCTGAATGTCATGTAATTTGTGCATATGAAAGATATTCCTCGTCCCCACATTGTATTAAAATTTCAGCTCAAAATATGCAAATCTCCAGTCATACGTACCTGCCCAAAAATTTTATGTTGCCAAAAAACACATGTTGGTTCTTTAGGGGTTAAAATTCATAATAATTTCAATTCAAGTGATAAAACTACCAAAGTTTTTGCAATCCCCATCATTTCTATTATTGCACCTCTAAAAATATTTGCTTTGTGTTGCATTACACCAAATCATGTCTAGAATTGCTTCAGTGATTGGTTATGGGTGGTTCTACCTTACTTGTATGTATTGTACATGCATGGAGAATTTCGTTAAAACAGCGCCATTCTGTAAAATTTGGCACTTCTATGGTTTAGACCACACAATGTGAATCTACACTAGTGGTAGATGGTCTGAAATATATATCTACCTTAGATGTCACTTTTTGGTTCAACAATTTAAAAATGTTGTAGTGGAATATGCCATTTTATTGAAATTCACCATATGCATCCTATATTGATATATCAGAGTACAATTGTGAATAAGTGACAGTGCTTGCTTATCTACACAAAATAGTGAAATTAGGTTGCCTTAACAATTAGGTTGCCTTACATTAAGAAAGTTCCTTTTCAAGCCATCAAAGTCAACAAATACTTCTAAAAATATTTCCATTAGTACACATGGAGGTTCATGAGTCCCAATTACAACAATACTTCATTCAAAATTAGTACATTCTTGTACAATAACTGAAAATGTTTGTATAGTGTCAAATGTTGAGAAATTAGTGTGGGGCAACCTAATTTCCGTATTTTGTGAAAATAGATAGCACAAAGACACGTTTTTAGAATTCAACATTGACTACTTGATCCATTACAAGTGTTTACTTACATTCTAAACTTATTTATATATGTTCACTTACATTCTAAAATTACCTATATATGTTTAGACATGCTCTGAAATAAGTTTCATTGAATACAAGTGAATATATTACTTGTACACTAAATAGGGGTTTAAGAGGACGAAAAATTCTACTTAATGGGACTTACTGTGGAAAATTTTAGATGTTTTAACCCCTAAAGGACCAAATTGCGTTTTTTTGCAACATAGCGATTTTGGGCAGCTCACTACAAATGGAGTTTATAGTTTTTTTCTTTGAAATTTTCATACAACATGTGTCCAAGGAGTAGCTTTAAGGCCCAATAATTTTCATGATTTTTGACTACATGGTTAAAAAGTTATTGCAATATATGTACTTTTATTTGATCTCCGGGCAGTCTAAAAAAATGACTTTTTTCAGAATTAAAAATTTGAAAATGATTATCTACAACTATAAGTACATGAGAAGCTTTGAATTACTCCATTTTGATCAACAAGTCAAAAGTTATGAAGAGTTTTTGTTTGCGGGCAATCATGGAATCTCTACACTAAAATAAACTTTGAAGTCCTTTATTTAACTCATTTTTCAATAATGAGCCTGAGCACGTCGGACCATCTTGAAGACTCCAGTTGATAAAATTATAAACAAATAGTCTCGACCGAAACCGACTCGAAGTCTGCCAAAAATCGAGAACAAGCAAACCAACMGAAGCAAGAATATCGTGTGTCACCTCATCTGCAATCCCAATCAGACACCCCAAGAGTGGGCCGCCCTTGCCGCCATGCACGCGCCACTTGCCGATTCTGTCATTGCATGGACCCCGTAGCACTTGTCTTATAAGTAACTAAAGCTCGGCCTTCTTCTTCCACCCAGAAACCTCTCACAGACATCGACATTGCGTTGCATTCCACATTAACGTAAGTTAAGAACGCGTTTCCCGGCCCATCTCCACACGAGTCATTCAAGAAGTTTGCAGTGTTCGTGGCATTGTTTGAAGCAGATCTSAGTCTCGTCAATCATGGTGGGAATCACGTACGAGGAGGTGAAGCCTCACCTGGTAGTGAAGCAGCATCAAGTGGGCGACGCCATCGAGTTCTACAAGAAGGCTTTCGGTGCTGAGGTTGTGAGGAAGCAGACGGTGAAGAAGCAGCATCCCACGGGAGCGGACAAGAATGTGGACCACGCGCATCTCCGCTTCGGGGAAGCGGATATCCTCCTCGTAGAAGAGACGGAGGAGCTCGGGTCCAGGTATTTCTTGCAAATTTTCACTGGTCCCCAATTGTAAACCAACCTTTGGTCGTCAAAAGACTTGGATTGTTGTCTGTGGAATGTATGCGTAA
The DNA here is from genome assembly GCA_006891605.1 of Pleurozium schreberi. Classification (NCBI taxonomy): domain Eukaryota; kingdom Viridiplantae; phylum Streptophyta; class Bryopsida; order Hypnales; family Hylocomiaceae; genus Pleurozium; species Pleurozium schreberi. The sequence goes on along the minus strand of VACF01000410.1, from coordinate 119,729 downwards.
TTGTCAAGTCAATTCGGWAACGGRGTTCTTTGGAGAGGAGGTTTCCRTATTCCAAATTGCGAGTGGTATCTTGGTTCACTCAATAGCAGTTAGAGTTTCCTCTCTTCATCGTCTCACTTGTGAAGTTCGGATATTCGCCTGGCTCCYGAAACATCCCTACCTTGGCTGCATTGTATTTTCACTGACAGCTTCTTTCTTCATTCTATTGAGTGTCATCCATGATTTAACGTGACACCGAAACAGCATGTCAAAGAGTAAATGAATTTTTCTTGTTACATAGTGTACCTTGGAACCACCATCGAGAAGATCCACGCGATCGGTGAAGTGACCACCCAACATGAGATCCAAACAAAGCTCTGGTCTCATCTATAGGTTCACAAATACATGGTTTTCGAATTAGCATTAAACCTACAGAATAGTGTGTCCCACACAAACAGAACAAACGGTGTAGTCAGTTGCCTTTCCAAGAACGTTGAAACGATCACATAAATTCTGGTTTCGGGGTTGAAGTGCGGGGGGAGGGGAGAGGCTAAAATTGACTTTAGCCTTGGATTAACGATCCTAAGGGAAGTAAAATGCGGCAAAAGCAGACCTCTTTACTCAACGATCCATTCAGTGAATGTCTTTTGTTTGTTGATGCAATTGTTTCAAATCATAGCACTGAGAGTGATACAATGCTATGATGCAACAGTGTACATACCGCCTCATCGCTGCACGGAACGCCCGTCATCCTGCACCTGGACACCAACGACGTCGATGCGGCCTTTAAGAAAGCGGTGGATGCAGGAGCCAAGGTCTCGGAGGCTGTGGCGGACCAGTCCTGGGGGCAGCGATATGGCAAGATCATTGATCCCTACGGCTTCGTCTGGAGTCTTGCGAGCTCCCTGCACAAGTCTCACGCGTAGGAATTGAAAAATAGCGTATGATTTCAAAGGGAGCCGGACTGAATTGTATCCGGCAGACTCCCATGATTATAAATAAAGCTTAACTATGAATGTATATCCGCTTGTTGTAATTCAATCGTTCAAGCTTCCACCTAATGTCACAATGCTATAATTTTGCAAACAGTCAATAAACAAATAAGAAACATTAGAGCTGTCTGATGCATCCAATCTTCACCCCTTGACATGAGGAAGTTGTCCAGTCAGAATTGTACACAAGCTAACAGATCCTGAGTATATACAACGGAATGTGCAATTACAGAGGGAACAATTAGGGAAGGTYAAGAGTGCAGCAGAAATCACTTGCAGTACGTGGCCAAAAATCTTCTTCGGTGATACCCGCTTATGCAAATCGGCTCCAATCACCGTAGATCTGGAGATCTGAGCATTCTATTCAATTAGACGGATTTAGGCTGCCTATCAGTGCTCAAATTGTCCCTGCCATTCGGCACTGTCARATTACAACTTATACCGGTATACTAYCAAGTTCTTGCATGACAAACTGACATCAAACSTGCAATAATTGAACTGATGTTCAATTTCGACGAATCTATGCATTTACCATATTAATGTGGAGACTTCAATATCCTTCTTTAGATGGTATTTCAAAAAACGCGATTCGATAGAAATTTTGCAGAACGTGTGTRAATCGTGCTCTCGGACCAGCAGAGAATACCGGTAGTTTCACTGCATATCACCACTACAAACACTTTCCGATTACAGCAAGATCTGCAAGAAATCGTTACCAAGTGAACCAATGCCCATCTCCGATTCAAAATGAGGAAAAATTGTTTGTTTAATTGGTAATGTAGACAAACTAAACTGTACATGGAGCAACAGGCCCCCTTCAATGCTGGTAGGGTCATAGAAACGAGCATATGCAAATCTACAACCGGAAATCCAACACACAAACGGTGTTATTAGAAAAGCAAGCAGCCACTTTATCTCCATCGCGATTCCAGCAAACCTCAAAGATACCACCACTTCCACGGTAGGTCTTCACCAGGCTTCCATCTTTAACCGACCAGATGTGAAGACACTTGTCGAATGACCCACTTGCGAGATACTCCCCATTAGGACTAAAGGCCACAGAGTACACAGGCTCACTGCAAGCACGCCAGGAGAAAAAAGTTACTGAAAGGCCGCGCTTCATCAACAGAGGGCGACAATAAAAAAAAAACTCTACGGCAAACAAAGAATACATCCACAAAGTAGGTATCTTGGAAGGACACTAGAAATGAAAAGCAAATCAAGAAACGCACCTGTGATGCGTAAGACTGAAGAGCTGTGATCCTTGCTCCATGTCCCAGAGCTTAATTGTAGCATCAAAAGAAGCACTGAAACAAAGAGACTTCCAAGATCAGAATCAAGGAGCGATATCCAATGAATCGTTGGTTGAGAAGTCAAAACACCAAAGATAGCGATTTGACTAATGGCCATGAACATTACCTTGCCAACACCAGATCTCGATTTGGATTTGCTGAACCTGGTCCGGTGGGACTCCACTTGATAGTATAAATCTCCTGCATATTGGTAAATGGAAGGTATATAATTAAGACTCAAAATATTCAATTGTTCGAAAATCTTTAAACAGATGAAAAGTAAAACGGATCGTGAAATTCATGGCGTCTTGTATGCATTCACCGCTACCTTCGTATGTTCTTTAAGATCGTGAAGACACCTGTCTTGCTTCACGCTCCAAATCTGCAAAGTAAACATTGTCAGTTTGGAAGATGCCCAAACCTGAACAACCATGTAATAGAAAGCCACAAGCACTGTAAAATATTGAAGTTCATGAATAATTAGAGAAAAGAAGCGAGAACAACTTGCCTTGGCTGTGTAATCATCAGAGCACGAGGCCAAAAGAGTGCCAGTGGGGTCCCACTTGATAGCATTAACCTCATCCTGTACCCAGTACGAATCGAAGAGTTTTAGTCAAAATGAAGCATAAAGACACCTACTCGAGAGGAAAGCGTGATTTGAATTGATGAAGTAGGGTTTCATGGCGGCAAGGCTCAAAACTCAGTTGCATCTATTTACTTTGAACAATCTATTTGTCAATTCTATGGTACCAACAGTACCTGGTGACCCTGGAAGACTTTCACTGGACGGGTATCTCCAAGCTTGCAGACATAAATCATCTTGTCAGTAGAGCATGTTGCAAACGAAAGGTTGTTGCGCCAATCCACATCCAGAGTAGGTGCTGCACGGTCACAAATCTAAGCGRTCAATTTGCAATTTAAGCAGTAACCATTCATCGCAGTGGCAATAATCTAACCCGTACCAAGTATGATCATAGACAAATAAGGTGACAGCGAAGAGGACATAGCAACATTCGACCTGGGAAAACTGTACAAAAGACCCAGAACTGCAGCTTGAAAACTCCATTTTTAAAWATGCCACTTCAGAAGAAAAATTATTGATRAAAAAATAATACCACACTCAAATATAAGTACGTACCAGTATGGTACTCAAACTGTTGCTTCACATCACCAGTCTTAGCGTCCCAGATAATGGCAGTCTTATCCACACTGCCACTAAGCAAGCAGTCACCTTTTTTGTTCCATTTTAAAGAAAATATAGGACCCTTATGTTTATTGAGGGTGTTCTTCAACTCTCCTGCATCAACAGATAAAAGTGATTCAGCTCAAGTATATCTAGTGCAACCAAAACAACTGGAAGTTTCCCGAGTTAAGGAGATCTACGTCATGAGCAGAAGGCATGTGTARAAAATGATGTAACAACTTAATTATGCTGAACGTTTACAGCCGTACAATGCTGTAAACATAAACACTCGGATTCTGATATCTTAGTTCTCTATCACATGGGAGGGTATAATCATACCGTCTTTACTCCAAATTCGAGCTTGCCCATCATATGATCCAGTGGCAAGAAGCGTACCCTCTCCCTGCAGCAGCCAACGTACTCTTCACAGAAAGCAGATGGACAGTCTGATGTGCATACTGATCATAAACTACCTTGGATAGGTTCCACTGGACCAGTAATTTTCCAAACAAATCCCCTATAATACTCCAGATAGTTTGATAACTTTGACTCAAAGTAGCAAGGTCATGAGGTAAATTTCAACGAGCTTACATTCCAATCCAAAGTAGTGACATCCTTGCTTTTTTCGTTTGTCTTGCCCTTGAAATGCTTCAGCACAAGAGGCCTGGGAGTCGATGCAGAATTTCCAGAAAGGCCATCACCGATGGTCCAAATTCTTGCAGTTGAGTCCCCAGAACTGCAATGAAACTTCCAACGTTAGCTAAACAGAGAGGACAAATTATCTGCAGTACGTAAGAAAGACGTAAMGCTAACACACCTAATGTGATTAGTGGGAGAGTAATATTTCACAGGTGCCTGCCAATTTGTTAGTAATCAATGCACAAGAWCATAATGATTGGCTACTTACCCAGACGCAAGAAGAGATCCCGATGGGCTCCAAGCACAAATGAAAACCTGCACACGGTAAAATCATACCTAACCATGTCAATATTGCCCAAACTGAACAGTAAAATATCTCGTTTCCCAATAGGGACCGTTCCGTGGGTGATGCCGATCATGCGCAGCCAATGTACATGGGAATTATTCAATTCATTACCGAAGAAATTGAATCAAGTAAACAGTGCCCAGACAACTCTAATTCACAAAGAACAGTGAARGTAATAGAGTATCAAATGACTTAAACCTCAGAAGTGTGTCCTTCTAAGATAGTGACGTCGGCATGAGATATTTCGGTGCCTTGGAGCGGCGTCCCACTTAAAACCTCCATTTGGTCTGCAGTCATCAAGTGACGAAAATTATCACCCACGATGGAACGCACTGAGCTAGATATAATCTCCGTTGAGCTCGACATATTTTGGGTTGAGTTTGACATTCTCTCCGCTCAACTTGACTTAATTAAGCTCAACTTCATTGAGCTTGACAACAAAAACTGCGACTATGACGTTCGCTCAAGCATAGAAAAATGGTGCAGTGCATGTGCTCCGTGAGCAACTAGGGTGTCAAAGCCGTTAGGTGTCTCCTGGCTTTTCAAACTCCTAGCTTTCTGTAAATGGTTGGACTTCTACTAATATATCAACAGRATTAATCCTAAATGTGTACAAGACCAGAGCTACTTGATCAATGACATCTTAGAATCAAAGAATGCTCTCCAGAATACTAGAAGTTGTCCCRGCCCGTTAATCAGTTAAGACAACAAAAAGGACCAACAATTTGCACCCGATGACAAGTGCGCATTGTTTGCCGAGGGTGTTGACTCAAATACCGCTCCTAATAAGCGTCGCGAAGTTCTAGAAAAAAAATTACCAAGAGAAAACGATCCGCTCCTCTTACAGCCAAGATACACCTGATTGAGTTGTGCGACTCAAAACATTGAACTRCCAACACACTCAGCGAGGCATAGTCCGCAGGGTGATAAGCAAACCCATACCTCCACTTGGCASTCCTCGCGGCTCTTCTACTTTGACTTTGATTTTCTCGTCGCGCTCCTTCTCTCGCTCAGACCGGTCTCTCTCTCTCTCTTTCTCTCTTTCCTTTTCCTTCTCTCTCTCTCGATCTCTCTCGCGTTCCACCCGCTCTTTTTCTCGCTCCCTCTCCTTCTCACGTTCTTGACGCTCTCTCTCTCGCTCCCTTTCTCGCTCTCTTTCACGCTCTTTCTCCCGTTCCTTCTCTCTCTCCTTTTCCTTTTCCTTTTCTTTCTCCTTTTCTTTTTCTCTTTCAACTTTAGATCGCTTCTCCTTGATCATCATCCGCAGCTCCATCATGTCTTTTGTCAACAGGTCCACGGGTTGGAGAAGGGAAAAGTCACCATCAACCTCCGTTCCATCCTGTGAAGACAAGTTTCCGCATCGAGTAGAGCATAATCAATACTTTCGTCGGAGAAATCCCAAGAATTTCAGCAACCCACGTAGAATGTTACAAGAAAAAAACTATTGGCACTAGACTAATAGTTGCTAATTGAAACTACCATGATTTCAAGAACGCGACTCACAAAGCAGCACACCAAAGTGATAGAGCTTCCAGCAGGTACGAAATAACTCCAGTCCAAAAGAAACGGCCAGTGGTGTGCACTTCTTCAGATAAACATGTACGTACAACACAAAGGATAGCTTATCAACTCACATCGTTCAAGTTTGCCTCCATTTCAAGATACTGCAATCCTTTCTGAACGAATGATATAAGCGCACCAGTAGGAACGTTATTTCCATCAATGCTGCTCTTATACAAACCAGCCTCATAACCTAGAACAAATGCTGAATGCGTGAAACCTGATCAATATCAGCAAACTAGGTTAATGAGCTGAAATTCTGTTAGTCTTTGTCAGTGAACGACGCTAAACAAACCCTGTAACACACATTAGCTCCAGAACTGCACTAACTCCTTGTCAGAAGCTGAATATTTGCCACTCGACGCCATTGCGCTCAGCAACAGCTCAACCTTACATAGAGCATATACACCGCAACCTATACGTCCTAAATCCTAACAATCAATCTAACACAAGAACGAATACTGAATGCGTGAAACCTGATCAAAAACAGAGGACTAGTTTAGTTAGCTGAAAAGTATTATTCACTGCCAGCAGAACACGGTTGACAACCCCAGTAACGCACTTGACCAACAGAACTGCGCTACCTACTCATCAAGACCTAAATACTTCCCAGTCGAYACAGCTCAAGTTCAGAGAGAATATAACACACATCAATCAATCAAACCCCAAAACGAAATTGTGTAAAACCGGATTAGTAACTACAACCTAGATTATTCACCTGAAACTCTACTATTCTCTATCACGGTGCGACTACAACACCGTTAACAAAAACACTTGAACTCCAGCACTGCGCTATCTACTTGTTWATAGCTGAATACTCTCCACTCGACACCAGTAGCAGCTAAAGCTAAAAAAAGATCACAGTACACCTCATTCTAAACCCTAACCTTCAATCTAACATCAAAACAAAATTGCATAAAACTAACCAATCCAGCACAACTCAGCTCCAAGAACTCTCTCATGCCATAGTTCATCGACTCTCACTCACCCCGATCACAGCAACAAACTAAAATCCTTTGAATAGAAACGAACTCGCCTACTACTCCGAGGAAAATTTAAAAAGTCACACAATATTCAAAAAGCCGCACAAAACAAACGAGACTCACTGCACGAGACTACGTAGAGCGGAGGGAAGGCGCACCAGACTCGTGCAAGTAGCGGAAAATGAGAAAGTTCATCTCCTGCGAGGTGATGGTCGTCATAGTAGTGTGTCGTGAACGGGATGAGCTTCACGAGGGAGATTGATCGAGAGGTGACTGAACGGAGATCAGCAGGGGGACTACATAATAATCTGGAGAGAGGGAGGGAGAGACAGGGAGAGCAAGTGAGACAACAACTGAGACGAGTGAATTGCAACAGACATACGAAAAGGAAGATTGTGCAAAGCGAGAGTGCACTCGGGAGGAGAGAGTGGCGGGAGAATCAGGCTCCCCGGAATGGAATTAGGGTTTGTGGGGCCAGCGGTCTTCTATCCAGCCCATTTGGCTCAGTCACTTCGCCGTGAATGGAAAGGTAACAGCGCCTAAAATCGTCCAATCTTGAAAATCTTTTTGCTTACGAGTTTCTACAAACTTAAAAGTTGCTTGAGAAACTTCTTTGAAGGAAGAACCTTCTTGAGAAGCTTCCTTGAAGAGGGTTACTTCTTGAGAAACTTCTGCATCCGTGACACAAATTAGACAAGTATATGCAACTTTTCAAATAAAATTTATTGGAAATAGATTTTAAATGAAAAAAAACTAAACCATCAAAGTTCATTGTAGTCCAAAGAAATCTAGATTTCAAACTACAAATTGCTCCCAAACATTCAAAACAACTTGGATTGATATGAAAATTTCATTACAATAACTAGACTTTAAGGAAAATTTAATTCAACTAATTTTATTGAAAAAAAACATTATACAAAAACGACACAAGCCCCCAAAGTTACAATGCATCAAAATGCAATTTGGTAAGCTCAAATTGAACCTATGAACTTTGAATTGTTTTCAAATGATCAATACATCAATTAATTTGAAAATTGCATTTCATAAATTAGAAAAGAGAATACAAATTTGACAACAAGTTTTATTGAATTTGGACATTGGATGTAAAAATTACAATACTTTGAATTGGCCCACCAGACTAGGTGAGGATAGTTGTGGTCCTCTTTGATGATGAAAGGTAAACCCCTCAGGTCTAGTAAGGCCATTTCCAGTCAAAAAACACTCAAAACTGCCATTTTCTGTTGCATTCACTTAAGAAAACAAATCTAAACAAAAAATTTAAAATTTAATCGTAGGATCTTGTACTTTACTTGTGTGAGATCACATGGAAAAAATTTCTTGAAGATTGATCGTACACATGGGAAGCGTGATGGGAAGATATTAGCATTCAAAATTGAAAAAAATAAAATAATTAATTCCTGAACATTGGCTTCCATGCTCAAATGTAACTTTGACCACCATTTGTGGAATTTTTTTGGATTAAGGACTTTGAATTTGAAATTTTTTATGTTGAAGAAATGAGTCAAAAGCTAGTTATTTGTACAAAACATGTTGATTATGGATGGGTCACTATTTATTAGAACAATGTCATGTTTATTCATCCAAATGTAGTAATATCATCCTAATTTTGGAATCCTTCAAGATGATTGTTGGCAATTTCATTGAATCAAAATTTGAAAATATTTATAAAACATTCTATTTTTTTTCCAAAATCACTACAGATTAAATCCATGATCTTTATGCCATATAACATATTTGTAGATCAATATTTCATTGATCACTAAATCACAATATGTGGTGGACCACAATAATTTTTGAAGCAACTCTATTCTTTGAGATTTGGTGTGTCACTTTTGATTGACTAGGAGGTTGTAAAAATTGTTTGTAATTTCCTTAGAAATAACATTTTTTTGGAGGATGTTTGACCAAAAAGAAACAATTATTTAGCCCAAAAAGTACAATTTTGCATCACTTGATTGCCGAATACCTACAATAAGTAGATGTAGAGCTTCAAATTAGTGACGTGAAGTTCTGAATTTGCTTCCAAAGTATGATTAGTTGTAAGCCATATTATTTTATTGGTTTTAGTCCCTAAATGCCCTAGATCTTTTTTGAGCTTTTATGAATTTTCTCTATGTTAAACAAAAAGCCAACATTTTCATAAGATGAATCATTTTTTTTTAAATATAACCATACAAATTCAATCTAGACTTGTTAGAGATCACTAGAAAAAATTAAACTCAGCAACATCACTTATGGATTAAAAGATTGTGAATGTTAGATCAGAGGTGTTAAAATTGCGAAAATGAGTCGGAGTCTTTCAATCCTCTTTTCAAATGTCAAATTTGAAAAATTGGTCACGACAAAAAAAATGAGGTTAAAGGGCTTGACATGCATAGCTCCAATCAATTTATGGCTTTTCAAAATCTACTCTAGTTAAAATTGCAAAATTTGAAAAATTGGTCACGACAAAAAAAATGAGGTTAAAGGGCTTGACATGCATAGCTCCAATCAATTTATGGCTTTTCAAAATCTACTCTAGTTAAAATTGCAAAAATGAGTCTGAGTCTGTCAATCCTCTTTTCAAATGTCAAATTTGCAAAGTTGGTCACGACAAAAAAAATGAGGTTAAAGGGCTTGACATGCATATAGCTCCAATCAATTTATGGCTTCTCAAAATCTACTCTAGTTATGAGTTTCAAATGAATTTCTAATATGTTTTTTTCCTCCAAAATAGTGTATTTGAGGCTCATTTCTAAGCATCCTCAACACTACAAAAAGTCAAGATTGCAATGGACAACTTTGCCCACAATCTTGAATTGAAAAATCATAAACAATCATTTTCAAAATTGAATTTTTATGGTAAGACTAGACTTCATAAAAAAGTTTTCAAAAATGTAAACTACCAAAAATAGCAACTTGGATAGGTTATATTTAGCTTCAAAGGTTTTGCAAACACCATATTTGGGTGCCTCGGGCATTTAGGGGTTAAAATACACAAACAAATGAATTCATTTATTAAACTTAATTTGCAAGCAATATTAAATTATGTAGGACACTTAATAAAATGAATGGTATCGTAATACTAACACTGATGGATTATTTGAGATCAATTCTTAATTGTAGCTAACATTAGATGAGAGTTTGGGGTTGTAAACGGTTGCAAGTTCCTTGATCGTGAGGTACGTAGGATTTGCGCCATAGCAATACCGGTTATACCGCAGTCTGTAGTAGTTTGACATGGCCAAAGTTCAGCCATGTCATTTTTTTTTGGGAGGGGGGCTTCAAACATTTTTTAGATTTCTATTGCTGAAGGGCATTTTGGGCAACTAAAAAAAAATCACTTTCAGAGGATTAAAAATTCGAACTTAGTTTTTTAGATTTATACATACATGAAAAGCTTTATATTATTCCATTTTGATTAGTAAGATGAAAGTTATGAGGAATTTTAGTCAATTGTAGGCAAATATGGAATCTCTACCCTTAAATATACTTAGATGTCTTTCATTTAAATCAATTTTTGGTATTTTGAAAAAATAAATAAGCGGATTGGTTGTAGATTGTTTATTACAACATTACAACCAATAGAATAGTCATTTTTCAATTTCATGAGTAAATTCTCAACAATTTAGCATTTAAATGATATTCTACCATTTTCTACTTGAGTTGGAATTTTCTGTCCAACATAAATATGAAAAAAATTTATGAAAATTTTAATTTTAATTTTAATTTCCAAAATATTTCTTCAGTATATTATGAAGAGTAACAATTCGTAGGATCTACACATTTTTATGTAAAGTTTTTGAGAGATGAAATCTAACTATTTGGAAAGAGTTGAAAATACTTCTTTTAGATTTCCAAGCAACTTGATCTTGCAATTTATAAGGTTTTCTATTTTGAAAGTTTAAAGGGATACATTCTAAAATGTTAACTAAAGGATCCACTCGTTGGATTTGTTCATGAATTAATATAGATTCAAAATTTAGCCTTGTTTTGGGTTTAAGTGCTTTGAAGCAGTTTGAGGAATAAAAAAATTGGATGCATTTAGAAGTTAATCATGTTTAGGCCAATGCATTCAATCTTGTTTATTATGACTCTATAATAATATGTACAATCACATTTTACAATGCCATTGTGTATGTCAACGTCAAAAAATGTCAAAGTGAAAAAAATTGGAATAAGTTGTCACATTAATGGAATGTTATAAGATTTAAAGCTTGTATATCATATTATATGCTTTGATATTGCCCCAAATTAACCTTTCAATAATAGGCTAAATTTGAGGGGCTTGATATCAAGTGAATATTTGACAAAATGTGGCTATAGGAATTTTTGGAATGTTTCAACCAATGGAGTCAACTATAATAATAATGAGTAAGGCTCGGTGAAATACAACATTGAGGATGAAAAGTCAAAGCTCTATTTATTGATCAATTTTATATGCCCTAACTATAGAAAATTTGGACAAAAAACAAGATCCATGCCCTTAACTTTTGATGCCCCTTGGATTGCCTTTAGGCSATCAAATGTTGTTTAAGGATTAAGTTAGTTGAAAGATTTTGTATGTATATCATTCATTTGGATTGTTTTAGAGATTTTTGGATTAAAAAGTCAATTGTTACCTTCTTAGAACTCATCGAGAATTGTATTTCAATGATATGTAGTGATAGTGAGGTGGCTACAAATCATTTTGAATTGACTATAAATCATAAAGAAATTCAAAATTCTCAATCTAATATATTCAATATCCTTACCTAGCTAGTAGCCATATAATTATAATAGATATAAATGTGGTCAATTAAGGCCATATTTGTTCTATTGAGACTTTTTGAAGATTTTGAGACAGAATACTGAAACCAAACATAAATGATGCTCAAACAGTAATCTTGTAATGAAATTCTAAAAGTTGGTGTTGTTAATCATTTATAAAAAAATACTTGTAAAGGAATAAAGCGGTTTATCTTTGAGTCAAAGATAAAAACGAGATTGCCAAAAGTCTCAATACAAAAAATATGGCYTTAATTGCACATCAATTTTTTTATTATAACAAAGATAGTACAAATAATTTTCAAATGCAATTTATGTAATTTTCTTATAAAGATTTTTAAAATTTTATGATGCTATAATAAATCATTACAAATAGMAATATTTTTGTATAACTAAATTTTTAGGTGATATTATTTGAATTTGATACATCATATATTTGAACCCTAAAAATGAAAAAAATTTAAATTTTAGAATATAATTTCATAATATAAGTTGAATGAAAAACTTTAATTAACATATGCACATATTCATATATAATAAACATCATTAGTTTATTTAAATACTACTACCAATCCTAAAAATATTGGTATTAAATTTTCAAAATTTTATTAAGTTAAATTAATTTGTATTAAAATAATATACAAAAATTTGCTAAATATTCCATTTGTTACAACAATCATTCCATTTTGATTAGTGAGATGAAAGTTGTGAGGAGTTCTAAATTGTGGGTTGTTATAGATTATCTACTCTATAATATACTTTGAAGTTCTATATTTCATTCAATTTTCAATATCCTTGCAAAAAAAAAGATTGAATGCAAATTTTTAATTACAACATTAAAAACATTGGAACTGGCATTTTTCATATTGATGAATAAAATTTGTCAACAACTTAGTATTTTGAATGATTATCTAATTTTTTCTACTTACTATTTTTTCTTATATGTTGTACAATACCAAATGATTCACAAAATTTCAAAAATGTAGCCAACTTGCCTTAAAGAATGAATCCAAAGTAGTACCACCAATTTGGACATTTTTTCATACAAATGTAACCTTGTGAAGTGCACCTACCCAATTTTTTGTAGGGCCAAAAAAAGGTATATGTCAATTCAAATGCTAATATCTTGCAATCTACACAATGAAAATTTCTGAAATTTTTATTCTCATCTTTTCAAACCAACGTACTACAAAATCCTGGAAGTCCCTCTGTCCATAAAATGTGTTTTTTTTTCAAAAATTTATTTGGTTTCGGAGGAGTTTCGGTGAAAGCCTAGTAAAAATACATTTAGGGGTTAATTCATATTAATTGCTTTTTGATTTTATAGGCATAGTTTATGAAAAAAATAGTATACCTACTATACAAAAAACTTTAGCGTTCTCAATTGACTAAGCTTCATTCTTCATTTAAAAAAAATTGAAATCCTGACATTCAAACGAGGTGCACAGGGCATGAGAAGCTTCAGTTGGTTTCATGAACCTGCACGAAAACATGGTCCAGGTTCATTGAGGTCCAGGTACATGGAGGTCCAGGTTCATGATTCATTCCTMCTTGAATTTGTTTTGAGATACCGGTCCCGTTGCCGGCCTGCCATGGACCTTAGTGTACGCAGCAGCAGCGTTACCGTTTCACGGTTAAACTCCCACTTACACCCCGTGTGCTTGCTCCCCGGCCGAGTGGCGGATCACGGCGTTGCTTTGAAACTGAAGGTCCGTCCATCTGTCCATCCCCCCCGCAGCCAAATCAGCCATCCAAGAAATCCACGGACGGACCAATCCAACGCCAGAGGACTCCCCCACCCAATCATCTGCTGTTGCCAATGGCAATCGCATCCGCTGCTGTCGATCGGCCTCAAGAGTGCCCAGCGATGGCGTTCTCTGCATTTAAGCCATCGCCCGCAMGGCCTGCATTCACCCTCAGTCTCCGCCACTTTGCACTTTTTCTTCCTTCGATCGTCTCTACTCGCAGTCATGGCTGCCGTTACCGCCTGCGCGTCCACKGCCTTGGCTGGGCAGTCGCTGCTCAAGCCTGTGAATGAGCTCTCCAAGCAGGTGGGCGCGGGAAAGGCCCGCGTCACCATGGCCAAGGGTGGCTCCAGCGGAAGCCCCTGGTGAGTCTGGTTGCTACGCGAAGCTTTGGTCAAGTTTATTCGATCGTCTGGTGCTTGGAATTCATCGTTTGGTCATGGGGGATGTTGTTGGAATTGGGTAATCGTGGACACTGATTGTTGGCTGGAGTTGCTGCGGAGGAAGTCCTGATGAGGAGTGTGAATGTTTTGCAGGTATGGAGCTGACCGCAACAAATGGTTGGGACCCTTCTCCGAGAACACGCCTTCGTACCTGACTGGGGAGTACCCCGGAGACTACGGCTGGGACACCGCGGGACTCTCGTCCGACCCCGAGACGTTCGCCCGCAACAGGGAGCTGGAGGTCATCCACGCCCGCTGGGCCATGTTGGGAGCCTTGGGGATCGTGACTCCGGAGCTGTTGGCCAAGAACGGCGTCAAGTTCGGCGAGGCGGTTTGGTTCAAGGCCGGATCCCAGATCTTCGCGAGCGGGGGCTTGGACTACTTGGGCAACCCCAGCCTTATCCACGCTCAGAGCATTTTGGCCATCTGGGCTTCTCAGGTGATCTTGATGGGCGCCATTGAGGGCTACCGAGTAGCTGGAGGCCCATTGGGCGATGTGACTGACCCCATCTACCCCGGCGGCCAATTCGACCCGTTGGGCTTGGCTGACGACCCCGARGCGTTCGCYGAGTTGAAGGTGAAGGAGATCAAGAATGGTCGTTTGGCGATGTTTTCCGTGTTCGGTTTCTTCGTGCAGGCGATCGTGACTGGCAAGGGTCCCATCGAGAACCTGAGCGACCACTTGGCCGACCCCGTGGCCAACAACGCCTGGGCGTACGCCACCAACTTCACCCCCGGCAGCTAGATCGATCCGTTGCCATGAAATCTGTCGAAATGATTCCAGCAGGCTTAAAGCTTTTTGCCCATTGTAACATAGAGAATGTCTCGTTCATTGCAATCCACGGGAATGTTTCGTGGTTGCTATGTGTTTTTCGGAGCTAGTCATGCTGAAAATAAAGTTTGATTGCTTCGTTAGCTCTGCTTGGCTTTGCAATGCTATTTTCGATTTATTATAGCTCACAAACTTTAAGCTAGCCGCGGGTGCTGACATCGAAAGATTTGTCGGACGTGCACCTGCTCTTTGACTTTTTCGCTTCGGAGTGTCAACTTGGTCCTTACGTTGTATTCAATTCAGCATAATGTTTGGTTGTAATGTAGCGTTCCACTCGAGGTGGAATACTTGTTGAATGATGAACTGCCTGATTCTCCTGACTGTAAACTCTGGGAAGTTTTTTATTGGTCTTCTGCGCACAGTAATGTTGTCTACTCTCTCTAATGCAACAATTACAAAATTATGCGTGACAGTTGAACAGATTTAGTGTTCCATTAGTCTGTTATCACCCCATCTTACACATCCAGGTTGTTGCCTGCATCGTTGGTTGTATGTTAATGATTCCTCTGTAGCACATTTGCAACTTCATACTGGGGCATGCATTTGCAGGTTGCTCAGAATGAACAGAATGTGAGATCTGACACTGTCTCTAACTGGAACATTCAAGGGTTTGCAATCTTATTGCAAACCTCCCGATTGCGCCAATTGGGGAAGATTGTTCCCTTCCCCTTCTTTCATAAAATCTGCATTTGACTTTGCCTTATGAATCTGTCGACATATTGACACAGGTTGGAGCGCAGTCATGCCCGTAGAATCGGATCAATCGAGCGTCGCCTTTCCCAATCTCTGTGTTGACTTGTGGATGCTGGCTTTTTTTTACAGTGCTGACTCTTGGAGGATGAAAATGAAGTTCAATTCTGAACATTTTCAGTGTCTGAGAATTGTTTTGTTCAGTGACTTTCATGACTACTGTAGTTTGCTATGAGTGCTCATTGTACTATTTCTWGGACGACTGGTGAATCTGAAGTCCGGAATTTCTCACAATTGAAATGATTGTCACTTGATTTAAAATAACAACCGGTGCTGATTTCCGATATGATGATAATTGTTACAGCTGCAGCCGGAGGTTTATCAATATTCAGTGCTCTCCCAAAAAGAGTGCTACCCCGGTCGCCTTATTTCGAAAGCAGACTCTGTGGTTCGGGATTGTAATTTTGGGGTGAGCACTTAGCACTCTAGGTGCTACGGTATGCAATCTTTCTAACAAATGACTAGAGTATCCCGGCGGTTGACCACACAATTCCAAAAACCACATAGCGAACCCTTCCAATAACCAAACATTAATCCATGAGCGCCCAGCTCATGTTTACTAAAATCCAGACCCCTCTCAATTCTTTGCAATCAAACTATCATCTAAAAAGAGATTCACATAAATTGACTATACCAATTGGTTGTGGAGACAATTCTAGAGCTAAAGGGAAGGAGTCATGTTCTTTGCTGAATTTCAAGAGACATAATATTCTCATTGCTCTTCAAATTACCCATATTTTTTTCAATTTAAAATTTTTTTATTTCAAAGGGTCATTGATTTTGAGCCATTTTGAGACAAAACCGGTAAGTGTTTCTTGCAACGACCCAGTAGCACTTAAACATTATGTCAATAATCCAAGAAGATAATACTCTTCAAAATGACAATATTTAGTACATTAGATTTAACACTAAGTTTGAAACTTGTAGCAAATAGTTTTGTATGGTGAATTTCATTAAAATAGCATATTGTGGAATGCCCTTTTCAAATTGCATGGTTTAAATTGTAAAAGTGACGTCTTGGACTAGTATAGATTTTAAATCATCTAAATTAAATATAGATTTATGAGGACATGTACGGTAGGTGGTAGATTTAAGTAGATGAAAATAATGTAGGATGAAACTATTATTTTAAAGTCTAAAACAAATTACTCCTTCCATGTCAAAGCAAGTGTTCCATTTCAATAAAAATTGGAATATTATAAAGTATTTTATTTGTAGAAAGATCAAATAATTAGTGATAGAGGGTTGGCTAATTGCTTCTACCATGATGCAAGCATTGTTCAATTTGCTTGTAAGGCTATGCAAGGCAAAATATGCATCAAACACTTAATCATAAAACAATTAAAATAAATCTAATGGAAAACTTATTTTGAGGTAATGCCACAAAGGGAGTATTCTTTTAAATTGCACCTTGCAACACATCTTGAAATCTTAAAAATTTGGGCTTATTTTGATTTTAAACCCCTAAAGTCCATTATTTCATCTTAGACTAGAACCTTGAGAGCTACCATTTCTATTCCAAAGAGCAAAAAATATAATTTATTTGGTATATCAGATTGTAAAATTTAGCACTTGATAATATAAGAATGTTTAAAAAAAATTAATAACACTTTGAATATATATAGACTGCAATGGATCTACTTTTGTTCAAAATGAAGAAAAATATTTTTCTTGCATCTTGTGTGACTAAATCATAAGACTTTGAATCTTTTTAGCTTAAAATTGCACCTTGTGTGACTAAATCATAAGACATTAAATCTTTTTAGCTTAAAATTTTGCACTCTAGATTTTGATTTTTGAATTAATTTATGTCAAATAACGGAATTGAAATTTGAAAGTCTAAAGAATTTTGTTTTGAAACCTCCCCTACTCAATTTTCATCCCTTGAAAAATTACTACGTAGAAGAAGTTATTAGATTGAAAGAGGTACTAATTTTTTAATAGCTCTAAGATGGAATTTAAAACACTCCAATTCCAACAAGTGAAATTGTTCTAGAAAGCAAACTAAACCAATCTTGTGGAATTTATTTTTGAAAATTGAGAAAATTGACTTAAATAAACAAATCCAACTACTTACTTTTTCAAGAAGATTCTATGATTGCTAAAAATTCCATAGAACAACCTCCGTAACTTTCACATCACTAATCCAAATGGAGAGAATTAAACATTTTTAAAATTAATTTATAATCTACTTGAAATAAATTTTAAAATTGATCATACAATTTTTTTAGAAAATTTATGCTATCTCATGAGTTGTAAAAAACTAATGTGTTTTTCTATCTTAAAAAAAAATTCTAAAAATTGTGTCAAATATTGAGACCATACAAATCTGCATGAACTGTCATTTGTCGCCTACAACAACATATGAACTTTAGAAGTAGAAAGGAAATTCACTGGTTGGATAGAAGGACTTGATTACATTTAAGGGCTTGACATTTTGATGTGACATGCCTTTTCTTTTGGACAATGATTTACTTCTTGGCTCTAGACCAAAAAAGAGCAGGTATAACATTGATGTAAACTCTATAATAGAAGTACCTACATTCTATGCACATTCTCCAATAGAAGTGTTCAATTTGGTATGTACATTGATGTACTCTTGTAAAGTAAGTCAATACTATAAGGAAATAACATTTTGTAGTGTAGTTGCTTGTTTGATTGGACATACCTATATTCTACACTTTAAAAACTTATAATTTATGTATAGCATGTCAAAAAAATTAATGAGATTTTTACATTTGTTTTGACTACCATCATGACCAAATAAAAATCAAGACCAAAAAGAGAGCAAAGTAAGTGGGAAATCTAGGTGAAAAGGTTCTGAAACAAAATAAACTATGGCTCAATGAAAATTGAAAAGGAAGACCTTAATTTATTTCAACTTTTCGTTTTCTTTGAATTTTAATTTGGATATGAACTAATTTAGAGCCCTGAACAAAGATCATGAAGCATCAAGTGACCAAGCTAATTACATTGATTTACTATGCTATTGTACCATTTGTAACAAAGAATGTAATTGGAAGAGTTGCTAAATGAATTTGACAAATAGGTGATTTGGTTGATTAAGCTAGAGAAAATCTTTTGGCAAATGCAAGCATTATTTGCACACTTTTCATCCCCAAATTTTTGTTTTACAATTATTTGTTGTACAAGTAGAAATTCTCTTATTGTACCTACAAAAATAAAGTGAAATTTTAATTCATTTATTTAGGGTAGTGCAAAAGAATATTTACATTTAATTAGCAAAACCAAGTTCACACATGAAATGCAAAAATATGCATGAAGATTTAATATTCATACAAAAGTATATTCATCCAAAAAAATAACAGTATGGCCAAGGTTTTGTAGTAGTTTAACAATTTCATCCAA
Organism: Pleurozium schreberi; assembly: GCA_006891605.1. Lineage (NCBI taxonomy): Eukaryota > Viridiplantae > Streptophyta > Bryopsida > Hypnales > Hylocomiaceae > Pleurozium > Pleurozium schreberi. The sequence continues at coordinate 100,849 of VACF01000410.1, read as the reverse complement.
TAAGAAACAAAAAATCCTTCATAAAATATATTACATCACATTATTGTATATTATTTTTGACCAAATTATCACTCAAAATACAATTAAAGAATGAAGGTTCAACATGTCCTAAGATAGCAGATAGTAATGAATATCAATATTGTTTTGAGCCATCTCCAATACATTCTTCATTTACGATGGTCACATGACCAAAATTACTCTTTTTTCTTCTTCTTCTTCATCTCTATAGTAACATCTAGAGGAGATCACCCATTTCTGATTCAGTCTTCCATTTTTATAGCTTAGGTTGCTTAATTTTCCAATCAACTCAAATATAGGTGAGAACTTGCGTACAATAGGATGCGCATCAATAATGTTTGAAAGGTTTACATTGAAAGCATACAATGATCACGTGTACTTTTAAGCCACAATGATCACTTGCATTGATTTTGTAACCATCCTATAGTTGGAAATAGGTTTGCTTGCATATCGAGAATCGGACAAATAGAATCTTCATGAAAACAATTCATGGTAATTTTGGTATTGAGGAAATTTGTTTTTAAATTATGAGATTCTTCAGAAAGAGGTTCCTCCACAAGGGGGAAATTTTTTATTGAACTTTCTACATGTTGTAGATAAACTGAATTACTTAACCATTTGGAACCAAGCGTGCCCGTTTTGGTTGTTTTAATTCAAATTTCAGTAATAAATCAAAGCCAATGGTCCACCTCAAAATAAGGTTTGAACAAAATAAGAATGCACGAAAATTGTGCATCTAATGGGACCATATGCAATGATTTTGAATGAAGTTCCATTCGTCCAAAGATTCTTGTGAAACCAAAACAGATGATTAACATAATAAATTCATGTTCCCTCCGTGCACCCAAATTGGAACAAAGTCCAATTTATTTGATTCTGTGCAAGGTACACTAAATAGTGAAATTAGGTTGCCTTTGCAACTAGGTTGCCTTCCTCCAAGAAAGTGACTATAAAAGCTATCAAAGTCAATAACAAATTCTACAAATACTTCTATTTGTGCACATGGAAGTTCATGAGTTCCAAATACACCAATTACTAATTTAAAAGTAGGATATTTTTGTACATTAGCCATAAATATTTATATAGTGTGGCATGTCGAGAAATTAGTGAGGGGCAACCTAATTTCACTAAATTAGGTACAACTAAATTAGCTACAACTTGGGGTACAAATGAGTCCAGACGGAAAGTCCAGAAAGGACGCCTTAGGCCCTAAAGGTGATCGGAAACGGGGGTGATCATCTTGATAGGCAGTGAATAGACGTCAAATTTTGTGGGGTTTGCAGGCACAACTCTCGCGAGCCTCCACCGTCTTCTTAGAATCCTTATTACATTCCACGATTGACTCCCTCCACTTGAATCATTCCAACAAACACAAGTGACTCAACACTAGAATTTGCTGTTGCATTGCATGCTGCAATCCTCGTCCGCGACTCGGGTGCAGCCATCCAGTTGAACAGAGTGACGGCGCAGAGCGATTGTCGGCATGTATTGCACAAATCGCGCTCATTTGCAACCGGGGGGAAGCGGAAGAGCCAGTCCGTTTTCGTGGTCGACAAGCAGATCCAAAATGACGAGACCCTCTTGGCTGACTCACACCACCGGCCAATTGATAAAAATGGTGAAATTTCAAGAGGTTGGCCGAATTCCCTGGCGCGTACGTGAGGTTTCAGGTCTAAGTAATAGCAATTATTGGCTACAATTCGAGCACAGGAGCACTTCCATTCCAGAATTTTGGTGCCTATTGCCTAGATCATAGATAACCTCTTGCGGCGTAGATTAACCCCAATTSCAGCTGCTGGTAATCCTCGTCAATCGCTGCACAGAACCTCCTTGTACATGACAGTCACTCTTCAATTAGCATGAAAGTGTTCCACATAATTTATACCTGAAAAATATTATGAATGGAAGGAGGAAAAATTGCACAATGCATATCACATGATGGTTTCTGTCGAGACGAGTTTCAAAACAGCATATCCAACTTCTAGTTCTGAAAAACTGCGAACGCTATGAGTCACTACGAACTTGCTGAAGTGGATAACATGCGATGCAGAAGGATCATAGAACATGGAACGGTCAAGTTTATGGAAGTTTTCAATTCAACCTGCAGCTCGAACTGAAGCTTGCCAATTCTAGGTCAACATGCATAGCAGAAATGTAACAGCAAATGCACGAAACAGCATCCGTGGATTTATCAAAGCCGATAACAATAGATTCAAATGAACTGATTGCCCGCACACCAAACTATTAAAGCCCAAGCACAGCAGCAAATACTCCGCTAGAGAATACATCAGTTTATCGGACTGATCATTGATTGATACAATCAATTCTGAAGATCTCAAACCGGCTGCAAACACGATACTGGGAACAGACGACGAAGCAGAGCTAATCAAATATCGCCCAGGATTGCCACAGACTCAAACTTCACAGATAAACCAGGAATTCATCGATGCATGGGATACACCAAAACCCAGGACACCATGCAACAAAAACATGGAACAGCGAGCAAGGGAAACAATCATGGCGAGCCCTACATCAAATCAATTTCCATGTCATGTCAAACCTCAAAACCAAAACTACGCAGGTAGTGACGGATCCGGGCGTGGATGACCTCCAGCTCCCTGTTGCGGGCGAACGTCTCGGGGTCGGACGAGAGTCCCGCGGTGTCCCAGCCGTAGTCTCCGGGGTACTCCCCAGTCAGGTAAGACGGCGTGTTCTCGGAGAAGGGTCCCAACCATTTRTTGCGGTCAGCTCCATACCTGCAAGAACACCAAGTCCCATCAGCAATTCCATCATAGCCGACCTACATTGTCCACAACCCAGCAGTACACGATCATTCAAATTCGGTAACATCCTTCAGCAAACATCACCCATCAAACACAGAACATGCAATCACCAAATCCCATCCCAAGAGAATTTGATCCCAATTTTGCAACTACTACTCACCAGGGGCTTCCGCTGGCGCCACCCTTGGCCATGGTGACGCGGGCCTTGCCCGCGCCCACCTGCCTGGAGAGCTCATTCACAGGCCTGAGCAGCGACTGCCCAGCCAAAGCCGTCGACGCACAAGCGGTAGCTGCAGCCATGATTGCAAGAACTTTATCGCAAACTGGAGAGGCGGAGAGAAATGGATCAAGTTTGCAAACAAGGAAGCTCAGACTTGATCGAGGAGATGGAGAGCCCGAGAGTTATATGCACTTGGTGCCGTTGCTGGTGAACTCAGCCTTCTCATGGAAGAGACGCACGAGTCGCAGGAGGCGAGAGATGATTGGGTAGGCTGGTGCAGGTGGATTAGATAGGGCCTKTCTCTGGATTTCTTGGATGGCTAGTTTGGCGAAAATGTAGCAAGTTGGGAACCTGAGAACAGTAAAATTCTCAATTGGGGCGATTCATGACACGGCGTGTACACATAATAAGGGAGGGTAGATTTCTTTAAATATTTTCCAGAGAGTTTTCTTGGAAGACAAATGGAATTGGCATCTAAAGTGGGTACACCCAAAACTGCCACAAATTGGTACTGCAGAAACTATTATTAGGTTGGTCAGATTTGTATGCTGTCTTGTTGACAAGTGAAAAGAGGTTCCAATTCACCAAAGAATGTGATATTTGGATACAATATGCAAAAGTTATGAAGGGTCAAAGTTTGGTTCTAAAAGCATTTCTTCCACATACTCAGGTACATAATTGATTTTGGAGATGTACATAGGGTTTGAAGATGGCGGTTTTAGATGAGGGGCAATTTTGGGGGTTCCTATCGTATCCCAAGTTGTTTCATATTTTTTGGAACTTTGTGGAATTAGTTATGAATGTTTGAAGCTGAAACACAAAGGTCAGTGATAGTGTCCACCCATTGAARTGGACTCTATTTGTACATTGTTGGTGCAATGAGATAGCAAAATGTACCTCTATATTGAAAGACACATTTAGAGTTCAAGCCCTTTATGGACTTCCTACCTTACTTGCAATTGAGTCAAGTGACTTGGCCAAAAAATATTTTCACTATTTTTGGTTATACATAATTACTCACAAGTGAAGCTACTCTATGGAAGTTGTTTTTAAGATTCCTTTTGTTTAATTAGCAAGGCCTTGTAGCATGGCCATGTGATATAACAATTTCCCATGCAATAAAATATATTTTAAACCCTTAAATGATGGGTTGGTGTTAAATGATGGGTTGGTGATTGTGGAAATCATCAATTTTGATATTGTGGGAGTCTTTTGTCAAAAAAAATTTAAAAGCGCATGTTGCTTCAAACTACTATAGAAAATCTTCCCATTCCATCCAAAAATCTGAGGATGAATAGTTGTACTTTTGTCCTAAAGAGGAAAATGCTCTCATTCATTGACTAGAAAACAAGCCTTGGCATCATTTATGGGTTAAAAGGCCTTTTTTAGACACCTAGAACGCATTATTGTAGTAGCTTTTCCAAGGTAGCCTTGCTTGTGACTTGTCTAACTTTCTCACCTTCAAATTGGCCTCCYTTACATGATGGCTACAAAATTGGAACACTAAATGAAATTGATAATGTCCCAAACTCACTCACTTCTAAGTATGTATGATTGCACAATGAATGAATTTGGAAAGACATGAGGACTAGATTAACTTTCCTATTACAACCCCTGACATCATATATTGACATGCACAATTGCTCATTCTTGAATTAATTTTTTGTGTGTACTAGGCAAGATGGCCTATTTCTCCAACAAAATTCCTCAAGGAATCCTTCAAGGACTAGGAGATTGTTTTCAATTAGTACTAACTTATAGATCACATGATCCAAAAAGGATAGATGAATTACCACGAGAAGCAAGATTTTTCAAAAAAATCATAAACCAAAAGCTTCAAAAACATTCCAAATTCAATGTTTATTGAGTATTTGTATTTTTTTCTTCCAAAAATCAAATTCTATAGTTTTATTTATAGTGATAATAAATTTTTTTTTCTTATATATGTACTTCAAATATTGCAAAGATGAATTTGGAAAATTCCAACAAAGATAGAATGCAAAGAACTACATACATGTGTTAAGTTTGGACTAAAATAGGGCAATTCTTTCTTACAATCTTCCAAATGTCTTTGATCTTCGCACATCTTCAAAATTTAATTAATAAAGTGCATACGCCAGCCTTGGCCATGGTGACGTGGGCCTTGACCGCCCCTGCCTGCTGGGAGACAGGCTTGAGCAGGCAGGACGTTAAATCGTGCCTACTAAAGTGGACCCCCCGTGCCTAGCCTGTTGAAATCCCGGCCTGGCCCGCGCGACCCGGCCAAGCGCAAGCGTGCAAGACATCAATGCTACAAGACATCGACCCCGAAAAAACTAAGAGAGAAGAACACCGCCGCCGTCCTGCACAAGGCAACGGTTTTAGGGTTTAGGGCGGCGGATTAGGGTTTTAGGTTTTCTTTTAAACTATGAACTAATTTACATATCCCACATTGTTTGCCTTACGTACCTTCTACCACTCCATGGGTATATATAAAGTTGTCTCTTCAATTCAAAACACAAATCACAAAACACAAAACACAAAACACATCACAAAACACAAATTACAAAAAGTTGAAATAAGTTTTTCAAGTTTTATTAAAAACAACTTGTTGTGGTGCAATTCAAACAAAGTTAACATATTTTAGAGCTGCAGAACACAAATAGACACTAGACCTCCCCTCCAAATGAAAATTTTGATAACTTTTAAAACATTTAAGTGTCCATTTGTGTTCTGCAACTCTAAACTTTGAAATAAATTGAAATATTTTAAAACATTTAAGTGTCCATTTGTGTTTTGCAACTCCCAATTGTGTTCTGAACACAAATAGACACTAGACCGCCCCTCCAAATGAAAATTTTGATAACTTTTAAAACATTTAAGTGTCCATTTGTGTTCTGCAACTCTAAACTTTGAAATAAATTGAAATATTTTGAAACATTTAAGTGTCCATTTGTGTTTTGCAACTCCCAATTGTGTTCTAAACACAAATAGACACTAGACCGCCCCTCAAATGACGATGATTGGGCGGGCGGGTACACTACGCTTGGATTGACCCTTCCGAGGATTTCATGGATGGCCAATTCCGTATCCGCTGGTGGAATTTACCGTTTGGCCATCAGACAATAGAAATCGAGTGAGGAATCGTTGGGTTGCGCACCGAATTGAATTCTGTCAGCATCCAAATTCTTTACAGCTCACGTTGAAAATTGTGCGGCTGCCAATTGCTCCGTGTCCCACTTTTAAAAAAAGCGAAGAATAATATCTGTATTCCCTGGTGGGAAATGACCGGGACGGGATTGCATTAACTAGTGTCTTCTCTATCGATTTGATTGGAGATCTCTGACTCGCAATGCAAAGGATTGGTCAATGTGAAACGGAATGTGTTTGCGAAATTGATCCTCAGAACAGAGTTACGGTAAATTGTTAAGGATTGGGGGTGTAGTTTCCGGTATTTCGAGTTAATCTMACTTTCTAGWGCATGTTCTTTTGGATTTGATGCTCGAGTCTAGAGAGAAACTTTTCAAGGCRTGTAAGAGCTCGTACAAGTTTCACTTTCGAACGTACCGTACTGTATAGTGGAAACCCAAACTTTTATCCTCGAGCGCTGGTGACGGGGAGCGTGCTCTACGTTTACTTCGTTTTACAGAATATATTTTTTGCTGGAGTGGCCGTTGACTTCGTCAGTTACCAGGATCACGGACGATCGAGCTAATGTGACTCAGGCTGCGAGGCTGGGAAGATCCCGTTCGGTAATAGTGCCTATCGTGCGAACTTTAACATTCCAATCTGCATTCTGCAACCCTAATTCACGATTAGATTTTCGAACATGCTCAATGCTTGTCGGCATGCCTTGAACAGAAGGAATTCATTCTCAATCCGAGGAAGGCAGGTAACGGAAGGGCAAGTGATTTTTTTTCGTGACAGTAGACAGCGAGATTCAAAATTATCCGATTGATTCTCACTCCGTCAGCTTTAATGTAAATTTTTCCTCAAGCAAGCTTTTATGTTCAATTCGTACTGCACTGATTCAATTCCATGGCGCAATAAATGTAAATGCAGAGGGCTCCCGTGCAAAGTCTCTTATGGGTATAGCATCCGGAGTTGTGTTAGAAACGACAGACTTCATTCTCGACCACCTTCCCCAAATAATGCTTATGTAAGCGCGCATTGAAACTTTCTTTCATTTGTCACAATAAACTAACAAAGAAAATCAACGAATTCAAGCTAAAAGTATCATGTAACAAGAAACTAAAGCATGGAGAATGATGAGTGTCTGCATGCTTACCGGAGATTCTCAAGTAACTCCGACCTAGCAGGTCGAGCTTGATGTGCTGAGTAAAACATCCACTGAATGGCYGGAATGAGTAAATTCCCTCTATGGAAGCACGGGTGGAGGCAATATAAATCGAGTGCGATTCCAACCAAATAACTCTCAAATGTCCCTTAGTCACAATTTTCCTCCTCTGATCAAAAGACTGATGCAAATCTACAAAGTGGTCAAGCGGGAAATGCAGATTGTAATTAAGAAGGGGAAGGGAACRATGTTCCTGTGGCGCAATTGGGAGGTTTTGCAAGAGGAATGCAAACGATTATGCCAGTAAGTCATTACCGGACCTCACATTTTGTTCCTTCTGAACAACCTGCAAACACATGCCCCAGCATGATGATGCATATGTGCTACAGAGGAATTATAAGCATGTAACCAGCGATGAAAGCAACACCCCGCATGTGTAAGATGGGGTGATAACAGACTAAGTTAATGGAAGTCTGAATCTCAACTCTCACGCATAATTACGTGAATGTTGCATGAGAAAACAGTAGACAACATTATTGAGTGCCGAAGACCTCTCGAAAACTTCCCAAGCTTTACAAGCATACTAGACACTTCAGTCAGTTCATCATTCAACAAGTATTACACCGCGAGTGGAACGCTACAATATAATCAAACAATATGCCGAATGCAACAAGAGTAAGGACCAAGTTGACACTATGAGGTGAAAAAGTCAAAGAGCAGATGCACGTGACGTCCAACAAATCTTCCGCTGTGAGCATCCGCGGCTTACTTGGAAGTTTGTGAGCGAGAGAAAATCGAAATATATAAATCCAAAGCCATAATCGGGAAAACAAGCAGAGCTGACTTCGAAACAATCGATCTTTATTTTCAGCCTGACTGGTACCGAAAAAAACACGGCAACCACGAAACATTCCCGTGGATTGTAAGGAACGAGAAATTCTCTATGTTACAATGGGCAAAAAGCTTTAAGCCTGCCGGAATCATTTCGACAGATTTCATGGCAACGGATCGATCTAGCTGCCGGGGGTGAAGTTGGTGGCGTACGCCCAGGCGTTGTTGGCCACCGGGTCGGCCAAGTGGTCGCTCAGGTTCTCGATGGGACCCTTGCCAGTCACGATCGCCTGCACGAAGAAACCGAACACGGAAAACATCGCCAAACGACCATTCTTGATCTCCTTCACCTTCAACTCGGCGAACGCTTCGGGGTCGTCAGCCAAGCCCAACGGGTCGAATTGGCCGCCGGGGTAGATGGGGTCAGTCACATCGCCCAATGGGCCTCCAGCTACTCGGTAGCCCTCAATGGCGCCCATCAAGATCACCTGAGAAGCCCAGATGGCCAAAATGCTCTGAGCGTGGATAAGGCTGGGRTTGCCCAAGTAGTCCAAACCCCCGTCCGCGAAGATCTGGGATCCGGCCTTGAACCAAACCGCCTCGCCGAACTTGATGCCGTTCTTGGCCAACAGCTCCGGAGTCACGATCCCCAAGGCTCCCAACATGGCCCAGCGGGCGTGGATGACCTCCAGCTCCCTGTTGCGGGCGAACGTCTCGGGGTCGGACGAGAGTCCCGCGGTGTCCCAGCCGTAGTCTCCGGGGTACTCTGGTTGGTTTATGGACCTTCTACCTTAAATGTAGCTATAAAGTATATTTATGCTTTCTTTCTTGGATTTGGAGAATGAAGACATGTACTTTAGAGCTATATTTATGCCTTTAATTGATAAGAGCATTTGTATTCTAACCGTTTAAGGTCCATTGACATTTCATGGTATTTCTTTGAGTGGCCCAACGCCTCAAATATGGTCTCTCCAAACTGAAAGATTTTCTTGTTTGACTATTATAATCTTTTCAAAAGTATTGTCAAAGGACATGTCCCTTTCCCTCTAGCTCCAAACTTGTCTCCACTACCAATTGGTACAATCAATTTATGTACATGTAAATCTCTTTTTAGATGATAGTTTGCAATGAATTGAGAAAGGTATGGATTTTGGTTTACATGAGCTAGGCGCTCAAGGGTTAACCCCTAAAGTCCCAAGGCCATTTTTCAAAACCAATGAAAACTACCATTTTTGTTGTATTCATCCAATAAAACAAAAAACAACTTTTTATTCAAATGTAATCATAGGATCTTGTACTTCACTTGTCTTAGATCCTGTGGTAAAATTTTCATGAAGTTTGACCGCATAGATTGGAAGATGTTAGCATTCAAAGTGGAAAAAAAAAGCTTTTTTGAACACTGGCTTGCAATTTCAGATGTCTTTGACCACCATTTGTCAAAATCTTTTGCACTACAAACTTTGAATTTAAAATTTTTTACGTTGACAAATTGAGTTGAAAGTGTAGAATTTTTTTTAAAGAAAAACACACACTTGATTTTCAATCTTTAAAAAATTGTTAAGTAGAAATAGGTCCAAGATTGAAAGAAAAACTAAATGGTTAATAGCTCTAAGATGAGATTGAAACACAATAATCCAAATGGTGAGATTGTTCTAGAAAATAAACTTCACCATGTACAACAATTTCTTTTGAAAAATTGTGAAATTGCATTTAGAAATGAATCTTATAAGTTTTTTTTTCAAGAATATGCTTAGATAGCCCAGAAAATAAGATTGTCCATAACTTTCTCATTACTAGTCTAAATAGAATGAAACAAAGCTTCACATGTAGACAAAATATATCAGTTCAAGAAAAAAAGTTTAAAAATTTAATTTTGAATTTTCGCAAAAAAATTTCAACTGCCCGCCGAGTTTAGTTTTGGGGTTTTTGTGGTATAACTTCTGCTCCCAGGCAGCAATTGAAATAAGAATTATATTCCCACAAAGATAATCAATTTTTCTATCTATGAGAAAGTTTCAAAAAAATTCATAAAAAATCAAAGTCACAGGAACCTGTCCAAAATCCAATTTGCCCCCCGAGGGGACAATGGGACTTTAGGGGTTAAGGGAGGCAACCCATTTCTAATCAAATAAGCAACTATGCATATTTAGAACACAAGTTTTTTGAATGTGGAATTTTTCCCATGTATAGAAATAGAATTGGGGAGGTTTGCATAGTTTTCCAAAATCTTATTACATAAAATGGAATTACTATGAATTCTTTAGTGGAATGTTCTCTGCAACCTATAATGATGATATAGACCTTTCTATTTTTGACCATAGGCTAATTGCAAAATCAACCAAGGGGTGATTGCAATATTGAGAGCCTTGGAACCAATCATAATGAGCCACAACCACTCTAGGTATTGTGCCACAACTTCAAGGAAATACAATAGTCTATAGATTGGAAATGGGTGGGGGGGATCGGAAATGGGTTGCCTCCTTTAGGTGTATCCATAGGGGCAGCCTCAATGGGGCCAAAATGATAGACTACAATAGCAACGTGACGGAAGGTTGAATCAGAAAAAAAAAACTTTGAACAACTTTGACTATTTTAGAAACATTATTATTACATTAGATGTCTTTTCAACTCCATAGAAAACTCTTTCAAGGCTATTACCCGAAAATATTCCCTACGCAGGGAACTAACAACTGTTGGTCTAAAATTTTGAATTGAAAAAGAAAATTAAAATTAAAATATGTTAGAAATTATAAAGAAATTGCAAACTAATTTATAAAATTATTATATTTTTCAAAAAATGATTTTTTAAATATTCAATAATTAATTTAAAAAACTAAAAATTGATATTATCTTATGTGGCAATCTCTCGGTCACGTCAGATTGCCTGCGTGGCAGAGTTCCTAGAGTTCCCAATGCTTTCCCACAACTCAGGAACCCGCAGTCTTCTAAATGCCCCCCAAAATATCTAATGTTTTTGAATGTCATTGACATAATAAAGACACAATAAGGTAGACAAGCATGTTACCACCTTGCTTAAAAAGTTTCAATGCAGTGACTGGAAAAGGTGAAGCAGACGCAAGATTTCGGGTTGATGGACGTTTGCTGACCACAATGAAGTCCTCACACCAACATCATCTCCTTCCTCCGCTTGCCAGAATCCTGACTGAAAAGGTTTGCTAGGGCTCTTGGTTTTCCAGGGAAGCAAAAGAGATCCCTAGTGTTGGTTAATAATGTTATGAGAGTGCATGCCGGTGAGTGGTTTTATGAAAAAATTACCTCACAAATACATCCCATTGGATCTCCTTGAAAAGCTCTTGTGTAAGTTATGTGGAAACTAAAAATCCAAAGGTATGTGTTTGTTCACAACTACCTAATGTAACACCAAACAATCATTTTTTGAAAAATTAGCAAATATAAGATGGGATTTATCCCCAAATAGGGAAACTGATGTGCTTGGCAATCGAAAACCACAAACCTACTTGTGGACGAGGATTGCTGCAGCATGGAATTGAATGCCTGCAATCAGTGTTTTTTTTAGGCATTTAAATGCCCAATTTCCTAAACAAAATGTGCACCTTCAAGCATATAGAAAAAAGAAAGGATAAGTGTGATARAAATACCAAACTATAATCACGGCCTTGCACATTGTTGCCAAAATGTTTCGAAAACCTCATTTCATTTGTCGTGCAAGCCACCAGATACAAAAATTACCTACTCAAAATTGACCTCCTTCAATTAAAGCCCTACAAATGAAGAAGCCCTGAAACTCAAAACCTTCTTGAAAGAAAGGCCACATAACCATTAGCTCGAAGAAAAAAAAACGACCTTCCCCCAATGGTCACCAAAATTCTCCTATTATTGAACCAATAGTTGCATTCTCTTTATCTATAGTCAATAGTGAAGTCATCCATTGGACCACTTTGGTCCGCATTGTCCTTATAGGATTAAGTGTAGGAGCGTGCAATTAAGTTCCAAATATGAAGGTTACAGGCACTAATGTGGAAGTGGTTATTATCATCCACTTAACCCTTAAACCAATCAAAGGCCATTTTTTGGTCGATGAATGAGAGAGCATCTTTTCATTTAGGATAGAAGTGCAACTATTCATCTTCAAAATTTTGTGTGAAAAAGGAAGATCTTCAATAGTACTTTGACTTCCAATGCTTACTTAAAAAAATTTAAGCAAATGATTCTCACCATATCAAAATTCATGATTTTTGCGGTGACCCACCCGGCATTTAAAGGTTAAAGCAAACTTTGCAAACTATGGCTGGTATAGAACCAACAAATGCTGAGACTATTTCAATACGATTTAACCCTTGAATGTCGCAGCGGAGGTTTTGTGTCCTCTCGATGATAGAGAATCAAACTGTGTAGGCAAAATTGCAACTTTTCATCCTCAGGATTAGGAGTAGAAAGGGAAGATCTTTTCTAGTACTTTGAYTTCCAATGAGTATATTCGGCTTTTCAAAGTAGATAGTGTCACATGGTATCAAAAATGCATGATTTCCACGGCCACCGGTCCATCTTTCAAGGGTTAAAGTGAAGATCATGGATTTTCCCAAAAAAATCATGTACACTGAATAGTGAAATTAGGTTGCCCTTCACTAATTTCTCGACATGCCACACTATTTAAATATTTATGGCTAATGTACAGAAATATCCTACTTTTAAATTAGTAATTGGTGTATTAAGAACTCATGAACTTCCATGTGCACAAATAGAAGTATTTGTAGAAATATTTTTTGACTTTGATGGCTTTTACAGTCACTTTCTTGGAGGAAGGCAACCTAATTGCAAAGGCAACCTAATTTCACTATTTAGTGTACGTTTCTGAACATATGTGAATATACCTTGTATTCTTGAATATACTAAATTTTTTTGAAACTCACCTTCTACATCCTAAACCGTTAACTTTTCTACATTCATGGACACATATAAATTGGAACTTTTATGGCGCAAATTTGTTTTCGACACTTCCACCTTCCTGACTATCCAGCTATCCAGTGAAAAGAGGCTGCCAATCATTTTGGTATTAGTTTCCCCCCTCCCTCCCTCGTAAATAACCARAGCCGTTGATTTTTTATTTAAAAAAAATTACAAACCCCCCGCCACAACCGTTGATCTTGGACACGATCTCGGACACAAATACGATACAAATACAAATACAGATATGATAAAAATACAAAGAGGAATAGGAATACAGATACGGTACAAACACAAAAACAGATACAGATACAGATACGGTACAAATACAGATACAAATACAAATACAAATACATATATGATAAAAGTACGAATACAAATAGGAATACAGATATGATAAGAATACAAATACGAATAGGAATACAGATACGAATACAAATACAAATACATGTACATGTACAAATACGAATATTGGGAAACATATCCCATATTGTTTGGAGCAGTTACTGCTTCCTAAAAATTATAAAGAGGGGGAGGGGGGGTTCAAAAAAAATTTAATTAAGTATTTTTTGGGGGTTGAGGGGTTTATTACATATAAATAAATTGGATTTTGAGTGCATTGTGACACTTTTGTCACAATGCACTCAAAAGTGGCTGTACCAGCCATCATCATTATTTGAGTTACATACTTCCAAATAAACCCATTACCTGACTTACTTCTTCATCAACTCAATTTAGTCCGAGAAGTATCCTAAACCCGAACTAGCTACAATCGAGTTCTGATGATGACGGAGTTTTGTCAAATCGCATTCCACTCCACGATTTGAACCGCGAGTCGGAGTTCTCCAAACGATTCGAAGTCGAAAACACTAAAAAATTCACAGCCCAATGCCTCTCCAGGCACTGCCTGCAGATATTCCTCGCTTTTTGGAAAAGTGGGAATTGAAGAGCATCCTCTCCCCCCGCCCGCATCCTCCTGCGTGACAGCCAGCTGCACGCTTGTCAACATTTGCTGTAAAGATTYTTTTGATTCGGACGGAATTCTATTGGGAGACTTCGTTACACAACCACAATATCCTCCGTCCTCAACTGATTTGAAGTAAGTTAAGWTTAGAGCGTGAAATTGGACCTCGGGATGAACCCGGCGTTGCCAGATGGTCGCTCAAGAGACCGGCACCTTCAGATGCCAAATCAACCATCCAAGAAATCCACGGAAGGGCCAATCCTACGCATGTGCACCCCCCACCCACCCAATCATCGATCAGCGTCCTGCTTCGATCAGCTAGCCTCTTCTCGCGGGATCACATCAACTGCGTATAAACCATCTCGCTCGTCTCCAGGTTCTCAACAACAATTTCAGTCATCAGTAGTTTCTAGTTACACAAACTTGTTCGATCGAAGTACGTACCTTGTCAATCCAGCTTGTCATCACTTGTATTTCCGTCATGGCTGCCGCTACCGCATGCGCGTCCACGGCCTTGGCTGGGCAGTCGCTGCTCAAGCCTGTGAATGAGCTCTCCAAGCAGGTGGGTGCGGGGAAGGCCCGCGTCACCATGGCCAAGGGTGGCTCCAGCGGAAGCCCCTGGTGAGTAGTGGTTACGGAAATGGGCTCAAATTCTCTTGAGATGTAATTTGGTGATTGTTTGATGCAAGAACCATAATATGGAGGAATAGTGAGAAGCAACACAACTTTGAATCTCTTGAATGGAAAGATGATGGGGTTTGCTCAAGTGTGTTTCACAATGATGCAAGAACCGTAATATGGAGGAATACTTTGTTTGAACAAGTGTTGAAACCCATCAAAAATAGTTCAATTGTTTTTCCTATGATGTTGTTTTTATTATTTTTAATATTATATAAAATTTGTGTGCGCATCTCTAAGTTTGGTTTAACCCTTAAAGGACCAAGAGTCCCCTCAGGATACTTTKAGGAGTTTTGGGAGTTGAAAAAGGTGTGACTACCCCTATTCTATTAGACCCTAAAACTGATAGTGGTACTATTAGTAACACATACTTAATGCCATTAAAAGTATGTTAATATATTAATCAGTATATTAATATATCAATCTGATATATAAATAAACTCCCTCTTATTTTTTTGACAGCAAAAACGTCTCTGAAAATATATTGAATACCTTAATTTGTAAAGTGCAACCCATTTTAAAAATTCCGTTGTATCATTAGCTGGATGAAACAGCAAATAAAAAGTACTGTACAGAGCCCTACAAAAAGGTTGTCACCCCCATTTGGACTCTTTAGTTTTCTTGGTATTACTCATAATGCAACTGAAATTTTTTGTTTCCCTCAATCAACATTCATATCTTACACAATCCCCCTCAAGAAAACCAACTTTTTGGTTTCCCAAAACCAAAACTCCATTTTTGGTGAAATTTTTAAACTTTTTTTCATGGCATTACCTGAAAATTCTCAAAGAACATTGGTGATGAATTTTTTGAATTTGATTGTGAGGATATGTAGGTAACATCCATACTTACACCTTTTTTTCAAAAAGCATCTTCATAATTCCTTGTATAGAGGTTTCCATGGGAGCATGAATAGTGCTCAAAATTTTGAAAATTGATATTTCTTTATTGTAATTAGATTTTGGAATTCAACCCTCATATAGTAACTAATTTTGCACACTTGAGCGTGATGGTACAATTACTTTACCAAAATTTAATTACAATAAAGAGATATCAATTTTCAAAAATTTGAGCACTATTTATGCCCCCATTGAAACTTCTATAGTGAGAATTGTGAAATTCTTTTGAAGATGCTTGAKAAAGGAAAGATGTGCGTATCAATGTTACCTACATATCTCCACAATCAAATTTGAAAAATTCATCACCAATGTTTTTTTGTGAATTTTTATGGAAAACTATGGAAAAAAAATTTAAAATTTCACCAAAAATGGAGTTTGTTTTTAGAAACCAAAAATTTGGTATGCTTGAGTTACGAATGTTGATGGAGGAAAACAAAAAAATTCAACTACTTTATGAGTAATGCCAAGAAAATTGAAGGGTCCAAATGGGGGGCGACAACTACTCATAGGAGGAACCAAAGAGCTCTTATTTGTAACCAATTTGAAAAAAAAATTGAAATTCTTTGCAAACTATTCTTCAATTTTGATTGGATGGAACTGCCAAGAATCACCCAAAATACTGTATATAATGTCACCAATTTTGATGTCAATCTGGATGAATAAATGATAATTCATCTGCAATCTGTACTGTACAGTAGAGCTTTCAGTTGGTTTGGATGTAAATAATTTCGTCACTCAGTCAAAATTGCAAAATTCCACGATTCCTTGGAAAAAAATTGAAAAATAATGTCCTTGGACGTACCTTATCTTCTGCATGGCATGTGCCCTTGCCTGATTGGATGCCACAAGGCAATCAAAGGCTCTGTTTATATTGGATGCCCACTCTTGTCTTGGGGCTTGCATGGCACTCCTGCAATTTCAGCCAATCCAAGCATATTGTCTAAGTCAGCCACACTCATTTATCGTATTAGTGTGTGTTTTAATTTACAAAAATCCACTATTACTTTAAATATACTATTAATGCAATATTTATACAAATTCAGCAGTAACCGTTTGGTAGAGACACTGAATGGATACTAACTTTGCTAATGACACTAATTAGAGGTAATTGTCATAAGGTAGGTAAACCCATACCCGTCGGTTTGAGGGTATTGGGTATCTAGAGGAATCCAAAAAATGAAGGAAACAATGAAAAGATCAGTCTTTTCACGGCCAATGTAAGGATGCCAAAAAACAGTTGAAATGGTAAAATGGAAAATAATTTATTTAAGTTCAAAGTTAAAACTCTTAGGTTCCTATTATTGTCTTTTAGACCAATACAATGGATGCTTCATTTTGCTCCTATGTTGAATGCTTTTGACACACTTGATTGAGTGCAGCTATAATGAAATACCATCAATAAGGGACCTATCCCAACCCATAGCAAAGATGTTGGTGTTGTTATTAGTGTACATACAAATTACACGAAGTATAATGTACTTGAGATCAATACTGGAAAAAAATTTGAATTTTATAAATCTAGAGTCCAATCTAAAGTCATTATAGATCCCATTTTTAATAGAATAGAATTTAGATACTACTTAAATTAATATGTTGTTCTACATTGGATTTTCATTGATTAAATGAACCATGGCACAACAATAGTAAATTTCTCTTTCTACATAGAGAGAAAGATGCATATTAATGTCATTTTCAACAATGTTGAAATATAAACATTTATGTTAAATCCAAGCATTAATTATTCATTTTTTATGGAAAAATTGCCATTGCTCCAAGTTTCAATGTATGTTTAATGGTGTTTCTAGTATTGTAGTGACAATGATAATTATGCAATTGGTAGTAGAAGACCTAAAATGAATTGACTTAAATATAGATCATCAATAATAATGTAGAAAACTCAACCATTTGGCTTTTGTCTATGTTTTGTGGTTTGCATTAGTAAAGTATTGCTATACAAAAGATTTACAAAACTTTCATTAGGCTTGGACTCTTCAGTTCTTGTCCATGATTGTAATATTCAATAAACTCTAAATAAACTCTTGTCAATTTACTTGAGGGCTCTTGCATGGCTTTGTCTATGGCAAGAGGTCCCTCCTAGAAGAGATCCTTTGCATTGTCCAAAAACAATAAGTCCTAGCCTAAACTTGTAAATTGAAGAGGTGCTCAAACTTCTTACAGGAACTGTTCAACATCAGTCCAATTTGCATTGCATTCATTGGCTTTTGTCAAAAAAGACTAAGGCTCATCATTAACAAATTATGCATGTGAAGAAGTTTGAAGAGGACATATCTTGAAAAACAAGATGGCAAGGCCACAAGGACATAGCTTCTTTTAATATACTTGCCCTGTTGATAATAGTTAGGATTGCAATCTAGGATCTTCTTCAAAATATGAGAAAAATGGAAGAATCAAAAGTAGGATAAAGCTTAGAGTGTACTATAATTTGTTTATAAATGTATGATTATTAGTAATATAGAATGCCAAATTAACATACTAGGAGACACTTCTAGCATTATCTAAATATGGACATCTAGAAAGGGACCAAGACTAGTCAAAGAAAGCACAATAAACCATTATTTAGGGAGKTTTATGAACAACTATCATTTTAACCCTATAGGAATGTTGCAAACCTAGAAGGTATGATGGATGCTTTCATTGTTAAATGTGAAAACAAAGAATGTACCTATTGGTTCAATAATGAGACTTCGCTAGTAAAAACCTTGGTCATGGGGACATTGTCTTTCCATGATTAATCCATCATTTCGTATTTAGTGTATTTTATTCAACATCAAAGGATTACCACCCATATTCAATTAAATTGACAAGCCACAATGTGGAGAAAAAACAACACCTCTACTGCCTGAAAGAACTCCCCCCTTCTTCCTACAACAAAAAAGCATGTGCAGTCCAATCTTGATTGTCCCTTACAAATACGGATATGACATACATCATACATCTATGGAATATAGGATATGGGATAGGGAATAGAAATATGGATGCATATACTACTTGCAAATTTCATATCAACTTGCAAGCAAGACTCTACAAAATTGTTCCCTCTTTTGAGCCCATTGTTGAGCTAAAAACAACAATCTTGTACAATACAATGGGCGCACATATTGACCATCTATATTTGCACACACCTCCAACATCTCCCCCTCCAACATCTCCCCTCCAACATCTCCTCTTCAACCAATCTAATATTCCTCAAATACAAACCATCACCATCACAATGCAAAATTGACTAAACTTAGATTTGGATTGTATATATGTATTGTCATCAAGTTGGGATCATATGTCGTTTCTTGGGTGGTGATTCTCCTTTTATCCTCAAATATGTAAATAATCCTTTCCTTAATTAAGGGTTCAACAAACTTTCTTCCATTCTTAAATGTGTGCACATTACTCCCTTATCCAAATTTTGAAATATTTATAGCTTAGAAATGGGTGCTGCATACCTTCAGCAGTGCCATCTACAATTCGTCAATTGCGCGAGTTGTGAAAGGCTAGCAGGTAATTCGCTCAACATACAAATGACAAGCGATGGTCGCTTCTTATTAACAAAGCGGCAACCCCAAACTCCTCCCACAATGCATTCAACAATCAACGAGACAGAAGACATTCATGACACTGACAGTGTGTGAAGATATATCCACATTCATCATTGAACAAATCAATCACAATATTCAGAAACTCTTCCAATAATTGACGTTATCGCCATCTCAAGAAGATCCACAGACAACAGGTCACAACCCAAAACCTTATCTTCGTGCAATTGAGATAAAAGAATCGGATACATGAAATAAGCAATAGAAAAGAACCTCTTGCTTCATGATTAGAAACTCATCATCTTCATGTACACTGCGAAATTCATCTGTATCTAATGAGAAAAATGCAGTTTCAAGCACTCCGCTTCCTCCATTGCTCCTCGCAGTTTCACTGCAGCATTCTGCCAAATTAAGCTACTATGAAARCCAGATTTAAACCCAGATTCATAACATACGATTGTAAAGGCCACAATCAAGCTCACACATCCATTGAACGCCACAGATCAAGAGAGTCGTAAAAGAATAGTGTCTGGTTCAGAGTAGGAGGAGAAATACACCTCCACCGCGCTGACCCCATTGGGAAAAAAACCTAAAAGATACACAAGCCACCCTGCGACGCCACCCACGCAGCATCCCAGCCAGCCGTCAGGACCCATCTCTTGTACACATCTACATCATCACTACACATCATCTCCYCCAAAGCAAAGCACAGCAAAGAAAGTCGACAAATCCCCGTGTCCATCTACGACACCGTGATGGTGCCCTTCATGCCAGCGCCCTGGTGAGGCTCGCAGTAAAACTCGTAGGTGCCGGCCTTGGTGAGCTTGATGTCGAACTTCTCATYCGGCGCATTCAGGTAGTCCTCGTGGTTGATCTCGTCCACCTTRACGCCACTGGGCACRGCGTCTTCGTCGAACATGACGTTATGAGGGAAGCCCTTGTTGTTGATGAACGTGATCGCCTCTCCAGCTGCGACTTTGACGCTGCTCGGGAAGAAACCCAGAGTGCCGTCGTCGCCGCCCATCTTCACCGTGGCGGCATTGGCGCTCGCGGCCAACAACAAGCTGCCGGAGGCCGCGAAGAGCGCCTTCCCGACGAACTGCTTCAAGCTCTCGCTGCTGGTCGCGGACGCGCGGACGGGCGCCATGCGGACGACGGTGGAGGTGGAGACGACCGCGGCGGGGGAGGCGCGCGTCTCAGCCTTGAGGCCCGTGAAGGTGGGCACAGCCACAGCGGCGGCAATGGAAGCCATAGCTCACAACTTCGCTGCGAATTGGCTGCAAAAAAGAAGATGCGGGGCAAATAGCCAGAGGAACAAGGAAGCAGATAGGAATTGAATGGAGATTGTGAGAATTGGAGAAGGTGGGGTGCGAGGTGGGGATGGGGAGACGGGGATTTCTTATAGCTCCGCTTTCGAAATGCGATATCTGGATTTCCCGGAGCCACCRAGAGGTGGGGATTGGGTGGTAAGGATAAGCTACGGCGGATGAATGAAAAAAAGGAGCGAGGAAGCCATAACGCGGGGGACACGTCACGGCGCCATCGCCACTTTGGGGAACCGACTTTGGAGGCCACTGCTTTTGCGAAACTTGGAAGAGGGGGAATCCGGGGGATGTTGGGAATCCTTTTGTGAGGGAGGGATTGCGGTAAGCAAAGGGCCAACGAAAAGGGCCAACAAGGAAGGCGGAACCCAACGAAGAGGTCGTTTGTTTGCCGCAATCCTCGATGACGAGCGGCAATTGCTTGATGTAAACTATGGATAGGAATGTAAAATTTGGATGAAAGCCCAAATGGAAATGAACAATTTGAATGAAAAATATATAATTCCTTATTAAGCAGTTTTGCCCCCATAAGCATTATAACTTCATTGGAACACAAATTGGTCCGCAAATGAACTAGAAAATCCTTGGCCATGGTTTCTTGGGCTTTTGAAAGGGTTATTTTGGTTGGAGGACTTTAAATTGAATTCAAAGAGGTACTAGTTCAAAATGACCTAAACTACCTCGGGTGATGGGGTGGATGATAGGAACTTCTGTTGGAATCCATGAGGTTTCCGGTTCAACTCCATATCCTAACATTGCTTGCATAGGGGATTTTTGTGCGAGCATTTGAGGAGAGGGTTTGTTCCTCTACTTATTTGTGATGGAAATATTTAAGGTGTGTAACTCCAAGGCTATTTCGCTAGGGTTCCTTGGTTGTTGGGTCACGTCAGTCTAAATGCGGCCACTGAAAGCCGTATGTTTAAAAAAAAATAGAAGAAGTATTTGTGTTTTGAGAATGAAAAAAGAACATTGTAGGCTTTAGAAAACAATTATTTGAACAAATAAATGGCTTGTACAAATGCTTCAATATTGCTCAAGAACCATGTTGCCTCATTTGGAGTTTGTTGTTCAAAAGAGGTAGATGATCCCTCAGCTTGTAGAATGGGTGCCTTGGCCTAATTATAGGTGGATGAATATATATTTTTTTTTATCTATTCATGTATAGAGAAATGTATAAGAAGACAATAATTATATTTTTTTTATAAACTATGATTTTTTTGTGAGTATTTGAAATCTTTTGTCCAAATAGTTGAATAAAGTTAGTAAACCTCTTATAAATGACTAGCATAAAAGCATGTCTTAAATTTGAAGGGCACCCTTGTCCTTACTTGTAAAATCCTATCTCCAAAATTGGCATTTGAGACTAAACTTTGCCCTTTCGCAAGGTGAAACGCATCAATAATTTTATCCCTTATCATTTTTTAATGAAAATATAAATAAAATAATTGACATGTATGATGTATAATTTGAATAAATGATTCAATTTTATTACAACTATAACATTGAAGGTATCTCCTTTCTAATACTTTAAAGGTCTTTTTTGGATATCCCAAGGATATAAGGAGGTATCAACAAGGCTATCAAATTAAAATCTCACAATTTTACCATGGGTATCAATCTAACCTATGCTCATCTATTGATTTCATGCTTTTGCCTGTGATGAGGGGTGGATTGAATAGGTGGATGGATACTAAGGTAGCATAACATTAGTGCATGACATGCATGGATCTTCAAGTGTAGGTGAAATCACTCATCTATGGATAACATAAGGTTGTCAACAAAGTTGAAGTCAAGAGAAAGCTTTCGATTTGGAACTTTGAAAATTGAAAGTATGGCCACTATTCAAGACATGTTCTCTTTGGATTTACTTTTCTTAGAAACAATTTGAATTTTATTCCAACCTTCCTAGAGGATGTCTTTGAAAAATTTCAAATGTTGACAGACATGCAAAGTATCGAGGAAGGACCAAATGCCAGTCAAATTTAAGGCTTGCATGAAGGCATCTATAATGATTATGTGATTCACATAAAATGATTATAGACTTCCTAAAATGATTGCTATTCATCACATTTAAATAGTCATTATTTATAATATTCAATTTGCATCCCCCAAAGAGAAAATCTAAAGGCAGATTGTCTAAAATGGGCCTTCCTATTGTAGTTGTGATTTAAAAAAAAATGAATTAGATTAACTTGGCCCATACAATCAAGTGTAAATTTGACATTTAGGTTGGTGACGTTGTGAGTAAATATGTATTTCTTCATTA
This sequence comes from Pleurozium schreberi, assembly GCA_006891605.1. NCBI lineage: Eukaryota > Viridiplantae > Streptophyta > Bryopsida > Hypnales > Hylocomiaceae > Pleurozium > Pleurozium schreberi. The sequence goes on along the minus strand of VACF01000410.1, from coordinate 78,118 downwards.
CTTGTATAATGACTCCAAAATACAGAATAAAAGAAAGCTTATGTTGAACTTAAGAAAATTGAAAACTATTATTTTGACATCCACATAATTATTTAAAAAATAATCTTGATAAAAAGTAAATTTAGATTAATAGTGATGATTTGAATGAATGGGTACAAGCATGCTTGGAGTACCCTACAAATGGCGTTACATAATAAGTTTCACTAAAAGTCATTTCTTTAATACAAATCAAGTTTCAAATCTTTTAGAAACATCATGATTTTAATACAAATTTTCTTGCTTCATGTAGAATACAATGTGGAATCATCCAAAAAAATTGCTACTAATAGATTAAAGTTGTTAATTTAATTCATGTAGCTCCTTTAAAGACTCTATCACATTGTCCATTTTTCATTCAGGAATCAAAAAGGAATATTAGTATTTAGTTGAAAGTATTTTCAAATCACTTTTTTGATTTATGATGTTTTGATAACCAATTGTAGTGATAACCAATTGTAGTGATTTATAACTTGATATGGAATATTTTATCATTTATTGTTATTTTCCAAATCATCTAAAACAGCACAAGGGGCTACGTCTAAAAAGAATTCAAAATTGAATATTTTTGTGGATTTCATATTTGAAATTTGAAAAGTGTGTTGTAAACTAGTGAATAGGCTAAAAATTATGGTAACATTCTTGTATATACAAGCATATTTCCTATTGACATGATGTGAGCTGTTAAATCCTAATAAATATGAAAATAAAAAATTAAAGATTTCACAAGTTTTGATTCATAAAAATGATTTGATTATATGTATTTTAATAATAACTACTATTTTTTAAAAACTACTTTAATTTTTATTTTCAAAATAAGCTACTTGAAAAATATTTCATTCATGTTCCTTGTTCCTAACTAGTGTATTCCAATCATGCTTATATCCGAATGCCATACCAAAGATGTTTTGGGTATATAAGAAAAGGATCACTTAAAAAAGGTTTTAAATAAATGTTGATTTTCTTAGAATTTTTGGTGGAATAAACAAATTAATAATATTTTTAAATTATAAATAGTATATACATGTAATTACATCAATTAAAATACATATGAGAATAATTTATGATTTTGATAAAAAAATGAACAACAAATTAAGAACCAATATTTTGTAATTTAAACTTGAAATGTAGTTTTAAAGAATAAAATGTGAATTATATTCATCCAATATTGTGTTATTTGGATTCTAGTACTTGGAGCTTTCAATTACAATAACTCATCAAATTTTAAGATTTTTTCAAACTTTTGAAATGAACATAACTCATTAGGCTTCCTTTTGTGCGAGCATCAACACAACAACTCTCCAAGGGGATTCAACATGATGAGTGGCCATATCAAGGTTGTGTCAACTCTCCGTGGCAAGTACACCAATGCCCAAAATATGGCGGGCACTATAGACTTTTGAGAGAGAATGGCCAAATAAAGTGTCTGGCACTATTCTTGCTCTATGCAGTGACATAGTTTTCCACATATAGTTTGAACAATGCAGACACAAGTAGCACTTTTATCTTGGCCATCTACTTAGGTACCTAAGATGGAAAAAAACATTTACGAATTTTTGTGTTTCCGTGTAGAATCTGCTTGGTGTGTTTGAATCCCGTTTCAATAGTGGGACAGATAAAGACTRCATTGGGCGAGATCATCCACAGAGCACTCCACACCCACCTTTGGCGCCCCTATTTTAGGCGCCTACCACGAAACTACTCTAAATTTATTTTATACCAAGAATGGGTAATTTGAAATTTACAATCAAGTTTGATCAACTAAAGTTGGATCAATTTTTGACATGTCATGACTTCAAGGTGTTAAAGTGTTATGCTTCAAAATACTGGTATATTCAAAATTGTTTTGTTTTTGATATTCACACACACACACACATATATATATATATATATATATATATATATATATATATCTGTGTGTGTGTGTGTGTGTGTGAATGTCAATATCAAGAGTAAACTGCATGATATTTCCAAATACACTTTGTGTGGGCCAAATTTCATTAGAATTAAGTTATTTTTGTCTAAAAGTACTCCATACTATCTTATAATTGATTTTACATGTCCTAGAATTCAATTTTGGCTCTTGCTTGCTGAGTCAACCCTCACTTAATAACAATCAATAGATGTTTGTTTGCAACTATGATGTCTAGTGATTCCTTTGGTGTGTAATTGAAAATTTTGAATGAGATAAAGTCTNCTCACTTAATAACAATCAATAGATGTTTGTTTGCAACTATGATGTCTAGTGATTCCTTTGGTGTGTAATTGAAAATTTTGAATGAGATAAAGTCTTTGCAGAAATAAAGACTGAGACAACAATGTTTTTGTTGGTGGATTCTTTAGACTGCTTATTCTTTTGAAGATGACATTTTTGACACAATATTTTTTGAGAGACTAGCATTTTGACACCCCCCAAATTAAAAGTGAGCAACATTTGAAACTACTAGGACATTAATATAGTAGAACCATCAATTCCCAACCAAGGATCTATACCCCACCTATAAGTGCAACCATTTCCAACCAGGGTTGGAACAAATTTCCAACCAAAGCTTGGAATGTGTATTTTAACCCTTTTCAAGATTGGGACTAACAGATTCATGACACAAGTCCCCAAGTAGTGAGAAGGAAAGTAGTTCTTCAATGATCGGAATTGAAAGACTCTCTACATTGGATCTGGGTTCAAGCCAACCTTTGGCTTCCAAAACTTGTAATAATTTGAATTCAAGAAAAAAATAACAAAAAATTGGCAATCCCTGGGGTTTCTATCTTCCTATATGGCATAGGTCATTTTCGACAATGATTGCACAAACATAGGTCATATTCGACATGATTTCTAAAAAGTTAGCTTCAACGATTACGAGGCGGAGGTTGATTTCACATCCACTACAGTATTACTATCAAGGTCTCTAGTCTTGGAACCTTGTTTGACGTCCAGTTTTTCAGCTCCAGTACCATCAATGGTAGAGATAGGTGGTGCCTCATGATCAGGGTGTACTGGTTTATCATTTTCTGGCTTTGAACTTGTCTCTTGTTTGACTTCTAGTTTTTCAGTTGCAGTACCATCAATGGTAGAGATAGCTGGTACCTCTTCATCTGAGTGAACCAGTTTATCAGTCTCTGGCTTTGAACTTGTCTCCTTGTTGCTAGGTTGCTTCTTTTCCAACTCTGGATTAGTAAGCATCCGTAAGTTGTACTTGGCGAGCTCCTTGAAATCACGAACTACTCCCAATGCACAGGTGGTCTATACAACGAGTATGAAATAGTTAGCAAGATGATTAACCCGTATGTGCCCATAGTGTCTGCTTCCATATATATTGGAGCTGAAATAAAGCGTTTAGGGAGCTTCAATGACGGTAACAAAATTAATCAAAAGCAGTAGAAAGAAGAAATCATGTCTTAAATTTTTGTTAATGACACTAATATAGTTTTGAAGTTACCATAATCAGCCATTAGCGTCCAAAGTGGGTAATCTATTATCAGATTAGGCACGTGAGGTTCAACGAGGGTTCATCCGTGGATCGGTTGTGTAAGACTGCTAACATTACTGAGAGCAAAACCACGATGTAAAGAGGTACAATAGCACTGGTAAAATTCTACAGATATTCTACAGCATTACTAAAACAGATTAAACCATTCCATGCCCAAATTGAAAAGGATTAAATTCGCACCTTCACTATCTGCATCAAAATCGTCTTCTGAGGGTTCTTGAGATCGACAGAGTGMGGTTGAGGAACAATTTTGGCTACTGCATTGATGAGCTCCATCTTGTCTATTGAAGTGTTGGCTCGGGCTTCAATGGACACTGCGAACTGCAAACATATAGGCATCAGCCCCTACTCTCCATAACCTGGAGACCTTGAGCATCGCGAATATTGCGAAGAAAAATACATACTTCGATGTCTCCATGAAGTGCTTTGACACGATAGAAGTTCCCTTAAACCGACCAAATAAGAATCCGACACAGTACGATAAGACTTAGTTTTAAGTTTTATCGGTTGTTGCTAAGAGATACTGGAACCAAACACAACTTAYTTTATGATTCTGGAGTTGTATTCAGTTAGTTTCATGTTCCTATGGTCTCTTCCTCAACTAGACTAAACTTATTTTAGACATTTAAACTCCTTAAAGCCTAGGATGAGTAGGTCAAAACCAAGGCATTTTTCAAGAATAGAATCTTAGCATGTAGCAGTTTTCATGAGTTTACGGCTGCAACCTTGAATGAAATAAGGGGGTTCATAGATGCATGGAAGCAGGAGGAATMGGGACATCTACCTTCGTGCATTATTTTGTTATATTCTGTGTAGTGACCAAGTGCTTACTTGYAAAAGAAATATACCTTAAATGTGGGGCACCCCTCTCCAATGGGGAAATGTCGKTCTACCATAGATTGTGCAGCTTTTGCCACTTCTGCTGCTGATGAGTAGCACGTTGTYTCCACGGGTATTAATCGCATACTATACCTGAAGTACATTGCAGTTGGGGTAGCCATTAACACTCGAGTTGTAACTCCAATGAAAAAAAAAATGACCGCGAAGTAGTTTACGATTTGTTTTAAAGCAATAAATGGGAATTGTTATTGCACAGAATCCAGTACCGTGTTCTAGATCTCTTAGTAGCAGCCGCATCGCGTACAATAGCCTCAGCAAGTTCCATCGGAGACCGCTGGGCAGCCGCATCCTTATTCATACGTATGAAAACTACACCGTGACAGCCTGTCTCACACCCAGAGAACTTTGCCTGCACAAAGTTTCAACTCTCCCTCAGTCGACAATACATATCACAGGAAGCAAGCGCATAAGCTCTGCCAATGAACCAAATTCAGTAACAGGACAGGACGTATGCTTTTCCACTAGAGAYACAATTACCTCCCAGTTAAAATTTTGACTGCAAATCGAACTCCAAATTGGGTGATACTATTTGCGTCACTTTGAACATTTCAACATGATTAAAATTGCGATTTTTGGAGATGAATGGAGAGATCTTCGGGTGCAGGAGCCGCATCTGTTATCAGATATCTATCACTATGTRTACTTATCTWATGCAGTTTCAAAGTGGGAGGTTGAAAACACTATGAGTGAYAGTACACAACCCCATAGCCATCAATAATCAGCGGCCTTAGACATCTAGCMAAGTCATGCTTACACCACTTGCTAACAAGTCCAACCAAGTGAGTAGATCTATCGGCATTTCCAAGTATAGATGAACTCGAGAATGTTGAAGAGCTAGTCACCTAATTTTCTGGAAGTAGGCCACCAGCAAAACCAACAGCGTCCATATAGCCACGGTGTTCAGCTCATACGCAAAGAGTAGTCAGCTCAACTAACAAAAACGGAAAACTACAGCACTTAGAAAAATAATGAACCAAGAGTCACTTTACATCGCACAAGTCGAAGCAACAAGCTATAAATTTGAACTAATATCATGAGTGAGGTAACTGCTCCAAGTTCAATTGATAGCAAAGCAGAAAGAAGAGCACCTCGTCGAGAACGTTGCTAATCTCCTGAATGCTTGCCCGCTCTTTTCCCCCGACACAAGTAACCAAAAAACCCTTCTGCCCATGCTCAATTATAGCCTTCTTTTGGTTCTGGAATAGAAACAGCTCAATTTTCACTCATCCTCTTCCCAATGATTTGACATTGCACTAAATAGTCACGGATACAAAACCTAGAGCATCCAAAACTAATTAAACCCTAAACCCCTGGTGATCAATCTAACCCTAGAATAAGCAATGTAAACTAAAAACAGAATTAGCTAAAAATCGAAGAATCGGTAATCCAGCCATGTTCCGTCTCCAACATGCAACAAAAACAGGAACTTGCCTCCCATTCGAAGATTTAAAAAAGAAAACGCGGAGAAGCGGTTGGCATACAGGTGGAAAATACTTATTAAACCCTAAACCTCTGCTGGTAATCCAACCCAAGAATCGGGAAATTCTCTGCGATGTGGACTTATAAGAATCAGCTGTTGTAAARTCTGTGATTCACCGCCGCGACGAATACTCCAACATGAAACATAGAAAGGATTTCTCCTTGCATTTGACAATCTCAAAAAAGAAACCAGGAAAAAGGGWACTAGCGATTGGCATACATGGCGCAACTAATTGTTAAAGCCCTAAACCTCTAGTGATCAGTCAAACCCTAGAACAGGGAAATTCACTGCAATGTGAACTTATCAGAATGAGCTAGAAATCGAAGACCATGTGATCCAGAAATGTTCCGTCTACTCTAACATGCAACACAGAAAGGAACTCTCCTTCCATTTGCAAAACGGACGAACGATTGGCCTACATGAGGCAAATTCTTACTAAGCCCTAAACCTCTGATGATCAATCAAACCCTAGAACTTATCAGAATTAGCTAGAAAACGAAGAATTTGTGATTCAGCCACGTCGCATCTACTCCAAMATGATACGCAGTAAGGAATTCTCCATAAATTTGAGGATTTTAGAAAAACMCGACGAAAAACAGTGGAGCAATTTGCATACATGCGGCAAGTACTTGGCTCGTTTGCGCTTTCGGTCAGCGTTGCCGCMGCCGCCACCTCCGTGATGCTTCCTGCCATCCCCGGCGCCACCCATAGTCGATAATCTCTCGAAGCAATGCTGCACCTGTCAATTCACGCTCAGCGAAGACGAGCGGGTTCAGGCTCTCCTTGGATTAGGTCTAAMTTACTCTACAGTACATTGGAGTGCACATCCAACGTTGTACAGAAGTAATGGATTGTACTCAAAAAAATCTACACTAAAATGGATTAGTGAATGTTCAAGAGCCAAAAGGCTAGAGATCATTAGGGGACGTAAGTAATATGAAGTCCCAATATTTTATGACAAACGTTCATATTTTCACTTTTTGAAAATTTAAGGGTGTAGAAAGAGGGACAACATTATAATGAGTTATATCGCTTTTTTTACTACCCACTGGAATGATGACAAATTTGCCTTGTAAATTAAACATGGCAGCTTGTATTGAACACATGCTAATGACCAAATCATATRCAATTTAGAGCTAATTTCTTGGTTTGTAGGCACTAGCAAAATCTCATATTTTTAAAATGTTACATACTAATGGAATTGGCTCCCAAGGTACAAGAGAAAAATTGAGGTTTTGTAGAAAATGTTGTGACCTTTTTCAAGTTGAGTATACTTGAAAAGGTCTATAGATATTATGAAAGAAAGCCATTGCTATCACCAAACAATTCAATGCATCTCTTCTTTTTCTATATTTACTAGATATTTTCTCATATTCATCGGGCAATGCAATATGCCTAGTGCATACATTGTCCAAAAAAATCCACAAAAAGAAAATCCAAAGTATCCTCTAAACTTCCTACAAGATCCAATTTAAAAATTAGGCAATTTTGTGATAGGAACAATGTTCAATTGGTTACTTGGACCATTTAGGTGTAATTACCTTATGGTGCTTGAGAATGTGCATAGATGAAAATYATTWATAGTGTAYTTGCYRATGAACACACACTTCTWATAACTTGAACAATTTATGCAYAACAAAYTTTCAACACAACTGAAAATAGATGAGTCCAAAGTCTCTACTATATAATACCTCCTATTACTATGATTTTTTTTGACAAAATTTAGAAGCACATGCCCTTCATGAATGAACTTTTATTGAAATTGTTGATATCTTTTACAAYGGTGAAACATCACATGAAAAGAATGAAGGAACAAGACTACTCAAAATGCRTTCTTAAAGTTTGTATTGCATTGTATTCAAGTTTTTGAATACCTAGCATCATGCATTTTAGTGAACAATATCTATAATTAATTCTATCATTTTTCTTTGAAAACTTGTGACCACAAATCTCACAAGATGAATTGCCAAATAGTCTTCGGTCTCCATGATTGTGGCGTTGAAAAATAAAAACCACTTGGAATGTATTTATTGTTGTAAAATAAACTTCATCTAAATTTATCCCCATTGATAACAAATCTTCTTTCTTGATAGTAAGGTGATTGGTAGACATGTACAATTGAATGATGCTAATTTGTTGATTGTTGTGGTTGTGAAGATGGCAACAATTTTTACAAATATGCATACAACATATTGTACAATAATACTTGCATTGTATATTAGCACCTTCTTTATGTAATGAACATATTGGCATACCATCATGAATTGAGAACAATGAAAGCAACCATTTTGGAAAAAACATCTCAAGCACATCTATATTTTTATACATGGTYGYTGTTATGGACATAGAAGATGCCATACTACACTTCAATCTTTTAGGATCAAAATAATTTACAYCAACAAAAAGAAAACTCCTAAGTATCACAATAGCATAATATAATGTCTATAATCTTCAACCCCATTGCATCAACTTTAACTTGTGCTAAATTTAAGTTAGAGTGATAACTGGAATTAAAAATAGGAGACAAACTCTATAATTACAAAAAAAAAACTTTTAGTGATATAACTAAATTAGAATATCTATTTTCATCATGCAACCTTTTCTCTCACTACAAATGAACATACTCATAAGGTGAAATATCTGGCACTAGAAGTAGGTGACAACCTCTAAAATTACATGCCTACTGTCANCCTCTAAAATTACATGCCTACTGTCAATGGTAAACTCCATGACAAGAACAACAGCATCCACAGCAACTAGATTACACAGAAAATCCAAACGGTCAAAAGAGAGAACCTGAAATTGTTATAGCCACAAGGATGAAATCCAAATTCTCATTGCAACTTGCATTAAACCGATTTATTTGAAGGGGTAGTCCTACAATCAGTGACAAGGAAATTCTCAAAAATAGCAGATTTCAGAGATAGAGCTTGCATAAAATACACTTGAAGGAATATCTGTTCCTCGCCATGGGCTGGGTAAATGTTGAAAAAATCAAACGTTCTGAAAATCCATGCATTTTGATAGGTTTTCACGATTTATCCTGCAGTTTGCTTCTGTCCTGCAAGGAACACTACAATAAGCCAGGTCAGTTAACCCCTTGGCGCATAAAATTGTCAAAGTGGCTAATCAGAAGGACTTGAAATGAATAATTTAGGGAAGGTACCAAAATATACTAATAGAGAGAAGAAACCATGCACTACGGTATACCTTTGAACTGTAAAAATACGTTTTGGAAGTTCTTATAATTGGAAATGAACTCAAAAATGGGCTTTCTATTTTTATTTATTTTTGAACAAATGGAGGGATCATTGCATTAAAAAAAACCCAAAGAACCAACAAAACAACCAAGCCCCACGGGCTGGACAATGAAGAGAAAAGAGCACCAGAGAAAAAGCAAAAGCAGAGCAACCTATCTAAACGAACACATGGAAGTACCCATAGTGTTCCAGATAATACTATTGCCATCCCTGTTGGCAAGGACCGGAGAGAACATCGAATGAAGCCCAAATGTTAGCAGCCTCCTGTGGACGCTGTCGGGCGCTCATTAAAACTAGGCTTTCTATTTTCATTTCAGGCACTGAGGTWAATTATAATATTCACGGGGATACTGAATCTGGATGCTCGAAGGAACAATTACACATCACAAATTCGTTCAATCGTTCCCCAAACTTCAAGACTATACTAGGGAAAATAAGTCTTGTCTGGTCTGAAGATACGCTGCACAACATCACGAGCATAGAAAAGCTTAAAAGCATGATGTCATTGTCAATCTTACTTCAGTTCAAATTGGTGATGGATTTTCGTCTGCTAAGCTTGCACCACAACCCGTCTTTTGTGTGAATGGTTGCACCAGTCACTAATTGGACATCTTCAGGAGTTCCGCGAAGCTCAACATCGAACTTCTGAAGCAGCATGGCAAGACCCACCGTAGATTCCATCAAGGCAAACTGGTCGCCCACACATTTCCGAGGGCCACCGCCGAAAGGCAAAAATGCAAAATCTGCCATCACCTGTSAGGAAGGAGTCCAGATGTGTCCATGTGTACACCAAGAAATCAGCACAAGCAGACAAAAGATTTATAGCCAACAGTTTCAAGCATGTTTAAGAAATGAACGTCGGCAAGACTTATAAGAACTGCAACCAGAAACTAAGAACGATATCACGAACCTCATTGGGATACATTGCTCCCTGACCACGGCTGGGGTCAAAGCCTGCCCACTTGTCAATACCACCACTTGGTTTCGCCTTCAAGAACCTTTCAGGGTTAAACTTCTCTGGCTCATCCCAGAAATAGGGGGACCTATGGAGATTATAGATCTGTGGACCACACCACAATGACAGTGACAATTTCAAAACCAACCGCTGAGAATCCTGGGATTAAGTGAATAAAAATATGCCAAAAACGAGATGTACTTATGCGATCTGTCTGACTGGTTGAACAGGCGAATTCGTATATCAGAGAAGTTCTTACAGATATAAAGAGGTCAGTCCCCTTTGGAATAGAATACCCATTGGAATCACCCTTGTGACCACCTGCAGCCGAAAATTCACTTCAGCAACAAAACAGAAACGATTCAAAATTCCAGGGGAGAAATAGGAAAAGGCCCAGAAATTGTCCTAAATTTGCAACTTCGATACAAACCTGGAAGAAGGTCCGGTTTGAGGGAGCGACGAATGAGTAAGGGTGGCTGAGGAAATAAGCGCAACGATTCAGCCACAATGAACCTCACGTACCTGAAACAAACGAGGAAGTCATGATTATGGTAAAATGAACACAAAGAGTGGATATAACCAACGAGTCTAAGCAGATGAAAACAATTAATTACTAAGTTTCTCTCCAATATAACCGCATAACTTGGTCTTTTATCCAACTGAACTGCACACAATCGGTTTCAACATGTCATGAAAAATAAATTATCTCAGAAATGTGACCTTTCTGTTTAAATAATTACACAGTGAGCTCATAAGTAAGTAGAGCTMCAAAGAACGCAGCAGTCTAGGTTAGAAAACTGACTGTAACTTCTTGATATCCTCCAAATTTGGCCTTCGKCCTCGAAGTACACTATCAATCTCAGCTTGTGCCTTGGCAATCATAGCAGGATTCTGTGTACCAAATAAAGAGATAAATCAGAGACCACGTCTGACACTATCATAAGCAGGCTACTACCATCATCACAACGAAGCAAGTAACCTCACTGAAACTATAAAAATATGAACGGAGGCGGAATAAACAAGCAAACTTCGATTTGCAATATTATGTGGGTCATGGAAACAGCAACTCAARTCAAACGAGAAGAAGAATCTACCTGAGCAAGATAATAAGTTGCCCATGTAAGTACAGCCGCCGTGGTCTCGTGACCAGCAATGAGCATAGTCATYAAGTCGTCCCTCAACTGTAGATAAGCACATATTCATGTGATGCTTAGATTGACCAATTCGGGTACCAATTTTAAGCCAGAACAAAATCAAGTTTGAAAAAGACTGTTTAATTCAATGCGCCTAGAGGCTACAAGATAGCTCACCTGCTTGTTAGTGGCATCTTCTCCTCTCATGTCCACCAAAAACCTTAGAATACTAGAGTCCTGACAAATCCAAACCAATTATTATTAGGATCGCATAAATTCCTGAAACATTTTAGTAACCTCCCTGACCTCAAACCTCTAGAAGTAGCAGCAACTGGCGGCTAGTTGCATGAATGCGCATTCGTGGCTTCACAGACATTGACTGATACCCTTAATCGTGGAAGATCTTAAGGGAACCCGGCACAAAAGCCATACTACAAGATTCCATGCTCACCTGGGAAGTTGTAAGATCCCTTTGCTGCAATGCTTCAACATCAGTTTCCTGTACGAGCACGACTGATGTCAAGTTCAAGTAGAAACAAAATAAATGAAAGACCTATCCAACAAATACAATAAAAATCTGATATTTATTGGACACTACATGAGGAAAATACATGTTGAAAATACATGAAGGAAAATGAAGGGCTCTCCAGAACAAGAATCAATACATGGGTAATTCGAGCTCTACCAGGAACGTTCCATTCTGCTGTGCCTCCGGCGCAGTTCAACATGCAAGCGTACTCAATTATGTTTCTGATCTCCTCGTTTGAGTATACTCAGTTTTTCAATCTTAATTAAGAGCTTACAATGTAACTCGAAACTCTACAACAAGAAGCGCGAAGCACAAGCTCCCATTAACCGCATTTACCTGTCGAGTTGCTTGTGCCCTTTTGATAAGGTCATCGAGACAGTCGTTGATCACTTTCAGATCTTCGTGAAACTTTCGTTGCCTGGGCACCAACCACCTTGATAATGGAAATTTCCAATATGGGATGTAGAATGTTGACCGATGCTCTGCCTCGGAAAGTGTGCCATAAACTGCCTGCAGAAAAGCAGACATCATATAAAATTATGAACCGTAAAAAAAAAACATTGCAAGGGCCATTGACCAGACTCACTAACATTTACCGGAGGTGCAAATGTAAGAGAGAAGATGATGTTGCTCACAAGTCGGGATGATAGTCCTTTCGTACAACACCAGGTCAGAGAAGCCTAATCACAGTCCGTCCTGGACGAAATCCTCAGACTACAATTTATATCGAGGTTACCATGATCTAGCTTGGTGCACCAATCGAAAACCACGCATCACAAACAGGTTGAGAGGACTTAAGAAGCTTACGGCAATCACTGGAGACTCTCTAGTCACGGACCCGAAGTCATAGTTGAAAACGCTCAACCCAATGATGTCGAGTGCAAGATTTGAATACTCAGACTCCATCTCCAATTCAATCTGAGATTTCCCTTCCTGTTGGGCAGCGTCTAAAAGCTTATCAAACTTCTCCACTGTTCGCTCCACACAATTATCGAAAACCTCAACCATAGCATCCAAATAGGCAGCATGGAACCCAGGCACTATTGCTGCATTCCACAGAGCAAAATATCACGTTAGTATCGTGATGGTTCTCCTGTGACTCTACGCTTAAAAAAAAAGCAATCAAAATGAACTCCAAGAAATCCTTAGGGACTAGTACACGATTGACCACCCTAAAACTGAAGTTCAAAGTGGATAGATCATTTATAAAAACTACACTCAGAGTGGATTTTGTTACAGGGCTAGAACAGACGCCAGACCTCGCCTTCGTACTTTCCATGTCTCAAGGTCAGCAGGAATGAGTCCCTTCCCCATGATTGGCTCCAAGATTTCTGCTAGAATTCCCTACAAAGACACTCCAAGCAAGTGAGCCAACCTTGATCTCCATTATGATGTCAATGCATGGTAATTACATGCAGAAAATGGATCACTCTAAAGTAAGAAAACTACAAGTTTGAAGAGCGTTACTGTAATCCACAGCTTATGACAGGTCTTTGAGATAGAGTATTGAAGAAATCATAGAATCCTCGAAAGACCTTGTCATAAGCAAAGGCGTTCTCACGGAGAATGTGACGAGCGACAATGGGATCTGAGACCACCACAAATGCTTTGGGTCCAAACGCGAGCTTGTACACTGGCCCGTGCTGCATCTCAACACAAACAGCACAAAGCATTAGCAATTAATGACCAGGAGTTCATCATGAGGACTAAGGTAACAGAGTATGTCAGTCTCATGTATAGAGGAATCATACATGAGCAGTACATGGCATCACCAAAATATTATGAAGACCAGTACATCATGAGGAATATAGCAATGGTGCAAGATGTTTCAGACGTTCATATGTCGTAGAATATGCAAAGAATGCTCTCGCATTTACTAGAGGAACCGAGCCACGATTGCGCCACAGACAGACCACAYCACAGCAACAGGTCACGGAAAATGCGAATTCTTGTATCTAGTTCACCCATCATCAATGAGAGAAAGCACTAGACGCTTCACCCTTCATAGACCAGAAAGCCATTTTTAGTCTCATGTTCTATTTTGGAAGATTTGAGGAATTCAAATGGAGATTTCTCTTTCTCCAAAAAAATTAGCGAATAACTGCAATGTTRTTGACCACGTCTAATGATACAAACTATGTCCCCATTTAAATTGAACTTTCTATAGTATGATAAATTAAAATGGCCATTTTAACCCATAATTCCATGAATTGTTAAAGGATTAATACCAGTTTGAGAGGGAAAAAAGGAACATCTGCTCATACTAATATCTGCGTGTCGTTTGGCTTGAGCAGGTTGAAACCTTAGGGCGACTTTCGATTTCACAGGTTGAAGCAACAAGCTGAAGATAACAAGCCTAAAATTTGAAAAACACCATGTGCAACTAGAGTGAGATAACGAGCTTAAGAAAATAATTCCTTCCAATCAGGACAGCTTATGACGCATTTAAGGTAAGAAGTGTCCAATCTATCGACCAATGCAATCTATTGTGTCCCTTACTCACAGAAAGTGGAAGAACTTACTTTAATGAACCAATCGTAGAGAGCAAAGAAAAAAGGGCGTGCAAAGAGGTCAGAGATGGCCCCCTCCGCAATGGGCATGGTCCCCATGTCCCCCCCACTCAGCAGATTCGTCAGCAAATTGCTTGCGTTGTCCAGCAGCGTCCTCTCACTTTCTGGCTTGCGATCAGATCCTGTCTTCACACTTTCACATACAACCGATGCTGATAAATCAGGCATTTTTGCATTCCCACGGAACATGTTTTGACGATCATTACCGTAACATTCAAGTGTAGTACACAGATGGCAAGCTTTCCCCTATAGTAATAAAAAGTATGGAAAACTGAAAAATTGACCCGTTTTTTAAGCAATTTATTGCATTGCCAGGTAAGCACTCGCTTTCACATGCAAACATGCCGACWAAGGACTGGATGACAGGAAAKAAATRATTCTWATTGTGAGCCAAACCTACCTTGAAAGCATACCATGAGCTCATGAAGAATCAGGATTCCTTTACATCGCTGATTATTAATTGATYCCAACAGTGAACTCCTCGAATATTATGACTGAACTTCGGATAATAACAATTAGGGCAACGGAACTAACAACCGGATTCTCAACACAGCATATCGTAAAAATCCCAATGCATGCAGGGCAAAAATAAAAACCCTACCAGATGCTTCGTCGCCTATCCACAATCCTGTTTCAATGCTAAAATGCAGCAATGCCATGACCTCTGAGTTTGTATATCAGACCCTTCTACTATTCCAGACATTGTTACCTATTCTAAGCTTCCAAGTAATCAGCTTAAATCACGTAACTTGAAGTCCACCGGATTTCCGCTTGAAAGCATCGGAAAATRTTTAACCCTATTAGAAGCTTCATCGACTACTCACAAAATATATATTCCAATGCTACTGTCCACGAATTGCAATGCAGCAATGACATGACCTCCGAGTGCATCTGCCATGGCCATTCTGCTATTACAGAGATTCTTGCCAATTCTAAGCTTCCGAGTAAGCAGCGGAGGGCGTTAAATCCTCCTCACGAACTGGGCCCCGCAGGCTAGATTTACCACTGGGGAAAACGCAGGAATGTTTTATTTTTTGCAAAATTATTTTTTTGCAATTTCTGAATTCATATTTGCAATCAGAGACCCCAAATTAGATAGGGGGGCTAGAGAACTTACCCTAGTGACGGCCCAATCTAGGGGGCTTTTATTTACTTTTACCCTCAAACATTACCCTCGGGGCCCCTGCGGAGCCCAGTTCGTGAGGAGGATTTAACGTCCAGCGTAAGCAGCTRACATGGCAGCATCACATAACCCTATCACCAGAGGGCAAAACCTAAACCCTAACGAATGCTTCGGCAACTCTCTACAATTTCTTCAATGCGTGTTTCAACACTGATGTCCCTAAATTGCAATGCAGACATGACCGCGGAGTGCGTACATCACGGCGATTCCGATACTCCAGAAACTATCGCAAATTTTAAGCTTCCAAGTACKGAGTAGGAGTCCTTACCATCGGATTCCGCTTAAGCGTGTCGGCTTGCAAGGAAGATGCCTCAGCGAAAACGATTGCCCCACTACGCTCGACTTGGAACTCGAAAGGCGACAGGAACTCGAGCTTTGATAAATCGAGCCAGCATTCGGCAACGCTGTAGCCATCGCCATCTCGAACAACGTCTCCAGTGAGTCTCAGTCTATAGAAAACAGTGCTATAACTGCGAAACCATCGATTCTAAGCGGATTTCTACGACTCAAATCTGCAAGAGAATCCTCACTCGGGCAATGAGAGTGTCAATGAGACTATTTTTGCACGAATTGGTGGAGTGGTCCACCGAATTACAAAACCTGCACGCCTCCGAGGGACCCAAAACCTTTCCAACGTCAATTCAGTGGGTAAGGGAAGACAGAATACGAATCTAAAGATTTACACAACGGTGGTAGATGTGTGGAGGGTTCGTTATGGGTGACTCGATTATGAATCTATTCACGTAACTAGATTTTCCTCTGCCAGGGGAGAGTGGATAGGGTACGGCGAATATTGGCTGTGACGTACGGGATTGGTCGTTGTTTCGGAATTGGATTCAGCTTCACTGGATTTTCTAGCGTGTGACAGTAAGGGTATCCCCACCGTCCCTCGCCAAGCAACTCGCCAGCAGCTTCTTACGGGATTGGGCCTGTTGCAGTGCCGGATTTTGAAGGTTGGAGTGTCCTTTGCCTTGAGTAAACCACTGCCGGGAAATGCGCCGTTCAATGCCCAGAAGGATTCTACGGAGTAATTAGGGTTTCATGCTAGTAATGCCCGATTACACGGGCAAAATTGCGTAATCGGACAATACGGATTTCTCATCCAAATTTTTTTCATTCATCCAAAGTTTTGCATTTCTCGGCAATGGTTTACGTCAGGCCAATGGACCTAGTCGTCAGGCATTGCCCTATACAAAATGACTCTAAAGTAAGAGGTCCACAAACCGATGTTTTCAGCCTACCTAACTCATTAATGATAGTAATAGATATTTCAAGGAACATTTCTTAGATAGGGGACACAAGGTTTGTTTATGAACCTAGTCCAACCTTATATGGCAAAAGGAAATAATAGATACCTTCAAAAGAAAAGGGAAGAATAAAATTTAGCTGTATTATCAAGAAGCGCTTGTTAATCTAATCTCACCATTTGGATTCTTGTGTTTCAATTCTATCTTAGAGCTATTTACAATTTTGTTATTTGTTCAATCTTTGACCAACTTCTACTTAACAATGTTTTAAAGAATGAAAATCAAGTTTTTCATTTTGAAACTTTTATTTTAGATTGCCAACTCAATTTTTCAACATAAAAAATTTTAAATTCAAAGTCTGTAGTACAAAAACTTTTCACACATGGCAATCAAAGTCATCTAAAGTTGCAAGATAGTATTCCAAGAAACTTTTTTTTTCCAACTTTGAAAGCTAATGTGAGTCTTCCAATTTGTACAGTCAAACTTCATAAAATTCTTATTACATGATCCCAGACAAGCCAAGTACAAATTCTTACGGTTAGATTCTAAAAAAAATGCTTATTTTGTTTTCTTGGATGAACACAAATAATATGGCAGTTTTGAGTGGTTTTTGGTAGAAAAATGGCCTAGGGACTTTAGGGGTTAAATTCTTAGTTCTTAAATAATGGTGAATGTCTTACCACCTTTAGATAGGAAAAAGCTAATATATATGTACATGTACAAATACATACATATATATAAKAAATTTTGCCCCATGTATTAATTTTATGTCCCATTTTTTAAATGCATCCAAATGCTTGCACTAATTAGACCACATTCATTTAACCTTTGTCCAAATCATTGTRAAGATATCTAATATAATCAAAATTCTCCCTATATTGACGCAGCGACCTACAAGTGTCCCATAGAGGACAACAAATCCTTCTATGTAAGATAGAAGTGCAAATGTTCATCATTGGAATTTGTGTGGAAAGAAGAGGTCTTACATAATAATTTGACCTCCAACGAGAGCTTGGGAAGTCATTTTTTAAGCAAATGATTCACATATCCCTCCTCCCCCAAGGTTGATTTTCATAGTGACTAGCTCAATGTTCTAGGTTTAATTGAATTCACATGTATATTGAATGTTCATAATATTGTTTACCAATGAGACGTAGGTCCTTTTTGCATCTTTGAAAAGCCCCCTATCCTTTTCCACAATAAATAACATTTCTTCTATGGCTTCTTAACCAGCCCCAGTCATCGCAATATTATGATACGTCTGTCCCACACATCTAGAGAGGTATAATACCTACCCAACACAAGGGACGATCATTCCTTAGTTATCCAATGTTATATTTTGGTACTTATTACAAACCTTCCCCATGATCTTGGAATGCAATGACTCTTGTTCCATTTGGAGTGGCAAGATATTTTTTGTTTGAAAATTACCACCAATTTGCCACCCAATTTTTACTTTTAAACTTTTCTTTTTAAACCAATGAAAAGATGATTTTTTTCCCAAATGGAAAGTACAACAAGAGAAATGCTTCCCGCGTGTTATACTTTCCACGTACCCCCATCCAGACCCCTTAGTCTTAAAAGCTGCAAAGCTGCCCCTATTTTTTAGGGTCCTTCTTTCCAAGGCCCAATCCCAATGGTTGCGCTGACGCACGTCTAAGTGAGAAAAACATTTAGAAGTATTGGACAAGTTCAGAACGAAAGTCCATACTCTGAAACTTTAAAAATTTTCTTTTTCTGCAAAGGAAATCTCGTTTCATTTGTTTCCAAAAAAAAAAAGAAAAAAAATACTTTATTATTTTACCGCATCCTGTACTAATTTAGTGCCAGGGGTCAGGGGGAGCGCCCCAGATGGGCCAGACAAGTTGATCCCAATCGTACATTCCGACGAACTGGAGTCCCTGAACCTCACTGGCTGGGATCCAATGAAATCCGTCAGTCAAACGATTGTCAACTGAACTACCAGCCAGGTACTCACCACAAGTATGTCATGGGATTGTTTTTTAACCCCTGAACGTCACAAGCTGAATAGCAAAAATTGGAAACTTGAACAACCCTTTTGTGAGAAACAGGAATAATTTGAAGCTGCTTCATTCATTGAAGACTTCACCGCTGATTTGGGAAGGTAACTGTCCAATCACTGTTGCTGTGCAAGTTTTGAAAGAAATCACCATTGGGATTTGCAGATCATAGCATTTGATGAACCCTGAATTTCTGAATAGTTCACTCCTCAGCGTCTGGAAAACATCCGCTGTGACGTTCAGGGGTTAATACTAAGGTGGGGGAGGTCCTATGATGGAGCATCTAAGACGGGGGACTGAATTTTGGGGAGGTAAAACATCTTGAAATATTTTTCAGTAAGGAAATTTTCTTAAAAGACAAGAGGAATTGACATTTCACCCAAGTCATTTCATATGTTTTGGAGCTTTGTGGAATTACTTATAAAATTTTGAAGTTGAAGTGGCATAGGGTTCTTACATAACATTCAGTAGCGTGTTCTGGCACTGCCTTGGCTTAGGGTAGATGGTGTTGAATATACCACCCAAGAGCCTTCATCAATAGCTAATTGGACACGTGGAGGATGCAAAGGATGTCGGATGTGGAATATTCCACACCATCACTGCAGAGACCATGCTTGCTATTGAATGTCATGTAAAATGTACTTGGAGTTGATACTTGGATGGTACTTGGAGTTGATACTTGGATGGTACTTGGAGTTGATACTTGGATGGTACTTGGAGTTGATACTTGGATGATACTTGGATGATATATGGATGATACTTTAGGTGGTGCTTGGATGACACCTAGGTGATAGTTGGAGGATACGTTGGGAATACATAGGTGGTACTTTATGAAATCTATATCAAAAGTAGGTGATACATAGGTCAAATTTGGCTTTTGGTTTTTAAATGTAGCACTAATCTTGTTCTTAGGGCTAAAGAAAAAGAAAAAAATTTCATTTTATAATAATAGCCAACAACTTTTGATTGTGACAAGTTGACAAATAACCATGTAGAAAACCCTAGCGAAGTGGTCATTGACCCATTCCTTTAGAGGGGTCTAAATAAGATAAGGTAGAAAGTCTATGAAGAGCTCCGGCCCGAAAAGCATCCTCTAGTGCAAAGGTACTTTTTGTTTTTCCATAGCACCAATAATGTACAAATAGTGTGCATTTCAAGTGGTGGATATTTTTAGAGACCATTGCCTTTACAAACCTCCCATGGCTTGTAACTTCAAATCATAATGAACTCAAAATACAAACACAAATATACTTATTAAAAGGAAAGTTTCAAAGAGAGCTCAAACCACCCGCCCATAGAGAGGGATCAATCTCCAAAGAGCGTCTCTTCACCCCCGAGCACTGTCTTATATAATAGAGACTATCAGTAAAGACTATTAGTCCTTAAGATAAACTAGGACTATTTTTCTATCTTTATTTTTCTATCCTTGGTTCTATCTAGAACCATCCACTAAAGTAAAAGTCCTAGTTACACTTCTCCAATTATATCTTACCCAATCATCTCTTATTCAAATGATTACTTATCCAAATCTTGATCTTCTACTTGGAGTTATCTAACTCCAAGTTCCAACACACTTGTGTTTATCTAGTGCACTAGTCATCCAAGTGGAGTTGTCTAACTCCACTGCATAAATCCATTGTTTGCATATATCTATCTCCAGGCACTCCAATGCCTTTGTCATCCAACTAGAGCTGTTTAACTTGAGTACACAAATCCGCCATCTAGAGATATCTATCTCTGGGCAATCTTTGCTTATCCACTAGTGTACATTTCATCCATCAATGCATTCATCCATCAAAGGACATGACAAAAGTCATGACCCAATCATCATCTCTTTCATCTATCAATGCATTGATCTATCCAAGATTGTGTCAAGGGTCCCGACAATTGCATTTCAACTTCAAAAATTCATAACTAATTCCATGAAGCTCCAAAAAATAGGAAGTGACTTGGATTAGATGCCAATTTCACTTGTCTTTCAAGGAAAAATTATCAGAAAAAACATCTCAAGAAGTCTAAACTCACAAAATTAATTATCAATTCTAAAATGAATACTTTATGAACCTCCTACTTTAGAAGTTAGTAAAACGGATAAGATTCAAAAGTGGTTCACATCTGTGGATGGTATTCATTCATGTCCTTGAATGATCACATGTGAACCATTTTAGAACCTTGTCCACTACCATGGACCTTAAAACCAATTCTTTTTCAATATGTTGCTCTCAGTTACTTTAACTATTTTTTTCCTACCTTTATATCTTCATATGTGATCTTAGGATCATAACATCACAAAGTTTAGAACTTGCGCTTTGTCAACAGTTATCATGTGGTTATCGTTGTTTCATGGGTTTGCATGTTAATATACAATTTAGTGCATCATTACAATGCATTACTTTCAATTGCAAGTAATGCATCGTAATGATGTGCTAATTCTATATAAACGTGCAAACCCATGAAACAACAATAACCACATGGTAATTGTTGACAAACTGTAGGTTCTAAACTTTGTGATGAAGCACATGAGCCTAGGAGTCTAGAAACCTATGTTATAGTTGTCTATATTTTAGAAACCTTCAACGATTATAAGGTGTCTATATCAATATAAATTTTCATATTATAAGTGCCTTCAATAGTTGTAGGGGATTTAGTTATACCTAGATTCAAGGCTCATATGCTTGCATTCTTGCCTTTATATCCTACCCCCATAGGAAATTTGACCCTTGAAAAAATGAAATCTTTTTTGTGCAAAAATTGACAAAAATTGACATTATTTAGTATATTGCACAAAAATATAAAAATAATAAAAATAATATTCTATAACCGAGAAAGCTAACAAGATTTTTTGGATTCCAAGTTGATTTGAAATTTTTTTAACATATAACCAACTTGCCTTGAAGGATGAATTCAAAGACAAACCACCATTTTGGACATTTTTTCATACAAATGTGGCCTTTTGAAGTGCAGCTGCCCGGATTTTTGTAGGGCTCAAAAAAGGATTTTTGTCACTTTAAACGCAGATATCTTGCACACATATCTTGCACATCTTGCAGATATCCACATGGTGAAAAAATCTGAATTTTTTTCCACATTTTTCCAAAGTATTTTGATACAAGATCCTACGGTTACTTTTGTCCAGAAATGTTTTTTTTCTAAAATTTGGTACTTGCACTAGAAATGGCAGTTTTGGAGCGTTTTTGGTGAAAGCATAGTCAATGACCTTTAGAGATTAATATCGCCACTTCGCCACTTCATGGAAAATGAAAAAAAAAACACTACGTAGGAGGACAATTACTTGTTTGACACTGTAGCTTCCTAGAGAACTTGCACGAGCTAGACTCACATGGCAAGAGGCCCTTATGGTCCTCTCCATGCCAAAAAGTTATTATCCATTCCTAGATGCTTGGGAGGGACTTAGTACATAATTCAATGGAAGGCCACCCAACATTTATTGAGACTTTGACACCCATAATATTATTTACAATGAGACACGCCATGGTCCTTTTCAGTTGCATTCTTCAAAAGGCAACCCTTACAGTGAACAAAATTGGTAAGGAATGCCCTCCCAGAGAAATAAGTTATGCTAAGCCCAGTCAGCCCAGTTTGACTGCCAGCGAGGCATTAATTGCGAGTGGACCGCCTGACGTGGCTTCTGCACTTCCGCTGCTCAACCTTCCAAGCCGGCCGACCGACAACAACAGGCTAACGTACCCAGGCGGTAACTACTACTCCGTATAAAGGAGTCCATCCCCTCAGACCACCACTAAGTTAAGATAGGTAACTTACTAGTTTCCTTCCCTTGCGCCGTCCCCCTGACGAAGTTTACGGGCCACCTGGTCCCTTCATCTGGCTGTCCTTTGAAGTCGTCAGTCCCAGAACAGATCCCCTGTTTGCTGTCGCTGTTTCAGTTGAGCTTGCAGTCGGGAACTGTCGCCGTAAGTACGCAGGGCTTTATCGTTTTCGCCGTTGTTGCACAAATTCTCTTCACTCGTCCTCATTTCAATTTGCTGGTGTCACTTCGGGGACCACACTCATCACCGAGCCTGAGCTTTCAATTCAAATTACTCCTTGTCACAGTTTGTTCTGTGTGGACCGCGCTGGGGCTCGGTCGATGGAGGTTTGTCTCGCACGCAATTTCTCGCTGGTGTGTCGTTTTGGAACGTTTAGGAACGTTTAGTTGTTTTCCATGTTGGCGGCTCTTGACCTTTTTTTGGAAGGATTGTACTGACTGTGGAGGGGGGACTTGAGCTCGGTTTCACTCTTGTTGATGTTTGGAGGGTCATATGTTAGTTTGGCGGAATTGGGGACGTTTTATTGTGCTAGGGCTGTGGGTGATTGGGGAATTGCATGCACGACTCGCAGGTCTTTAGGTTTTGCTGGTGCARGGTTTGGGATTTAGGGCGCTTTCGTACTGTGAGATTGGTAGTATTGCTAGATTGACTAAAATTTGAGGAGACTCGTATGAGCTTGGTGAGTTCTGTGATCTGGTGAGCTTTTGCCATTCTGTGATGAGTTCGACGTTGTCAATTTGAGAATAAAAACAAATTCTTTGAGTGTGCAGAAATCTTGAGACTGACGGAATTTCGACGTGAGAGAGAGCAGGATGGCYGCCGGAAACGGGAACCTGCCTCCCGAATCCGTGTACGTTGACATCGGTGTTAGCGAGCAATGCGATGCCACCCGGATGAAATGCGCGGCTACTCGCTGTGGACTCGAAACTGCCGGAAGCATCAAGAAAGACGAAGTCGAGCGCCGTGAGTCCTCTAGGAAGCTCAGCCGAGCCGTGATGATCTGTCTGTTCTTCATGGCAGTCGAGGTSGCGGGAGGGTTGTACGCCAACAGTTTAGCTATTCTCACGGAYGCCGCGCACCTTCTTACTGACGTGGCGGGGTTTGCGCTCTCTTTGTTTGCGATCTGGGCGTCGGGGTGGGAAGCCACGCCGTTGCAGACGTTTGGATTCTCGCGGCTGGAGATTCTGGGTGCGCTCGGGTCGATTTTGCTCATTTGGCTCCTCACGGGGATTTTGGTGTATGAAGCGATCAAGCGGTTGATGACGGAGGTGGCGCCGATTGATGGAAGGCTCATGTTCTGCATTGCGGCGGTGGGGTTGCTGGTGAATTTGGCGATGATGTACTTGCTGGGACATGGGCACAGTCATGGACACGATCACGGACACGGACACGAACACGGACATGGACACGGACATAAAAACGAGCAGAGTCACGATCACGGCGATGGACATAGCCATAACCATGGCGACCAAGAGCAGCATGCACATGGCGATGGGGATCAGGCTTCTGGTAAGCGACGTGTTTAGTACTCTTTGAGCCATATCTATTGACTACCTGGGTGCCCCCTCCTCGCCCAATTTGAAACTGGGACAAGTGTGTTACAGTCAATAGTCGTGTAAGTGCGAAGGATATTCCAGAGGGTATAATTCAATGTTCCTGTTACAATTATTCTTAGACTAGACTTACCCCAGATTTACTGACCCTGTTGCTTTACTGATAAAGATATCACTCTTTTTATGTCCAAATTTTTTTTTACTGTGTGATACTGATTTGAGCTTTGATACTRTGCAGGGCATGATCACGAGCATCACGAACACGGTGACCACGACGACCATAGTCACCACGGACACTCCCCCAACGACGCACTGGGAGAACCGTTGTTGAAGTCGCAGAGTGTGAGGGTTGATCAGGACTTGTCGAAGAAGAAGGGGGAGCGTAACATCAACGTGCAGGGCGCTTATTTACACGTTTTGGGCGACCTTCTCCAGAGCGTGGGAGTGATGATTGGCGGCGGGGTCATTTGGTACCAGCCGAGTTGGAAATTCATCGACCCAATTTGTACTCTTGTATTCTCTGTGCTCGTCTTGTGCACGACGCTGTCGATGATTCGYAACATTGTGGAGGTTTTGATGGAGAGCACTCCCAGGGAGATTGACGCCCAGGCTGTGGAGAGGGGCCTTTTGAGCCTCCCTGGAGTGGTGGAGGTTCATGACCTTCACATCTGGGCTATCACTGTTGGCAAAACTCTTCTTGCGTGCCATGTTCGGGTGCAGCCGCAAGTGAACACGAACGAGGCGTTGCAGGCAGTCACCGATTATTGTGAGAGGGTGTTCAAGATTAGCCATGTAACGATTCAAGTAGAGACGGACTCGTGATGGTATTCAGCTTCTTGCCTTCAACTTAGACTTTGAAGTGGTGCGTAATTGA
The DNA here is from genome assembly GCA_006891605.1 of Pleurozium schreberi. Taxonomy (NCBI): domain Eukaryota; kingdom Viridiplantae; phylum Streptophyta; class Bryopsida; order Hypnales; family Hylocomiaceae; genus Pleurozium; species Pleurozium schreberi. The sequence continues at coordinate 53,101 of VACF01000410.1, read as the reverse complement.
ATATTTCGTGATTATTTCTGCGCATGAATTGGATCAAAGCTTATTGTRCCGGCGTCGCTTATGTAACAAGTGAAGACGAATGATGCATTGCGAATWCTCATTACTGTAAGAGGTGTTCAAGATTAGCCAGGAAGTCATTCAATTGGAGGCCGCCTCCCATTCAATTGGAGGCCGACTCCTGAAGCAGCTGAAGGCCCTTAATCTTCCAGGTCTTGTACTGTGAATTTAGTATTGAATCTATGATTGAATCGTAAAAGTTGATGTGCGTGAAATGGATCATAGCACACTGCCAACTTGGCATATTTAAAATTTTGATAAGGAAGTTGAGGTAGATGCCTGTAGGACACTGACGCACGTAGGTTTGGTAGATTCTGGTAGAGTTTTTTTCGGTATTTTTTTTGAGTGCATCTCGAGTTCAAAGTTGTATATCACCAGATCTTTAAGTCCATTGACTTGTTTCACTAAAGTGAGTCTGAACTTCGCCCTTTCTGTGTCTTCAGTGCAGTTCGCTTATCCCTCCATCATATATTTTTGTACGTGTTTTTTCAGTCGTGTATTTGGAATCGTTTTTGTAGTGAGACCGGTAGTCTGCTCAAGGATTGTACTGTCAGCTTGTCTTGAAATCCTCGGTACAGGTCTAAGTTGAACCACTGCAAACAGAGTGTTGAGATCAGGGTAGGCTTTGGGCCACTTCAGGTTGAAGCAACAATCTTGAGATATGGAGAAATTCTACACCTTGATTGGTGCGAAAATCATTTTTTATTTGTGTTGGGGTAACATGTGTGTAAGCCATAAATATGGCTTGTATGGAGTCTAAAATCTCGAAACTACCCACATGCATGAGCAACTAAATCCACCAAAAGTCCAGGGCTCCCACATCTGCATGCGCACCCCTTATGATGTGAGGGTACAAATTACAAATACTGTCGTCTGCTCTTACTGCGAACTTTTTCTTGTTTGGAAACAAGTGAAACGGATTTCACTGCAAAGAGAAAATACATACAAACCACCCAGAAGTAGTCCCGAGGAGGACTGACCCCATATTGCCTGAGCAAGAGCCGCGCTTTGAGAAGGACAACCAGGCCTACACCTGCAAAAGAATGGAAAGAAGGAATAGTCCTGTCCCTTTCGGGGACCTGCGTGATTCAACAGTCTGTCGGCTCAAGACACCGCATCAAAGAATGTACAACTGATATTCCCACCACAAGAGTTTTATTAACATGAATATCAGTCGGACTTCCGGGGATGCAGAGGAATCACCGTCTAGGACACTGACCCTTTCAAAGCCTTCAGTGCATCCTCTAAACATGAGTCGTCACTCTTAACGATGCAATGGGGTCGACAGCCGGGTGTGCAATTCAATCATCCATCATCTTTAACAAGAAGGCATATTGCAGCGCTGTTGTTCTCAAATGCTGGTACCGGCCTTTTTCACCGAAGTGGCCTGTGGTCATGCTGGTCTTCAGAATCACAGGCCTGTCTTCGTCCAGAATTGCCAAATCACGAACCTTTGCAACCCATTTGGCCGCTTCCCAATACCCTACCCTGCTCAAGTAAAAGTAATCACAACTGAGGACTGCACAGTGGATCCAGAATTCTCACTTTGACGAGAAGAAACAAAAACATATACAAAAAGGCTTCTTCGTATCCAGGTACGATGTACAGCATGAATGTAAGCAGAAAATCTAACCTAGTATCATGCAAGGACGCTGAAACGAGTAACGCTGGATAGGCGGCTTGCTCTTGAACTGTATCGTAAGGTGAGTATTCACGGATATGCTTGAAATAAGTGGGGTCCTCGGGATTACCCCATTCACCATACTCAGCTATTGTCAACGGTAACGTGGGATCCAGCATTGTATTGCAAATATCCACAAATGGGACCTGCAAGACAAATGTTGGTTGCATATTCAAACCACAATATGCTTCAATGTTACAACCAGGTTTGCTCTGAATGCTTCACTGAAAAGAAAATCGTTATAAAGGAGATACTTTAGAAACATACCAAACAGAACAATGAAAAACACCTGTAAAGCCTTTGTACAATTCTTCAAACGAAATCAATGGATCGAAATCAATCCTAGACAATCACAATATCAGCACATCAACTAGACGTACCTCAAGTATGGCAGCACGAAATAGATCAGGAACCATATTAATAGTGGCAGCAACCAGCAGCCCCCCTGCACTGATTCCCCAGGCAGACATCTTTCTGGGATGAGCGTAACCATGCTCCACGAGGTAATTCGCACACGCAATGAAATCTTGGAAAGAATTGCACTTCTTTGTCAGCCTTCCAGCATGGTGCCAGGCCCTACCCAGTTCTCCACCGCCCCTGTGACGAAATGCTTCAAATCAGAAACGACCTGCACGACTTGGACAAAGCAGAAAAGAAGAAACGAGATGTGGATTGACACATCGTAAGAGCCCCCACCTTACATGCGAAAATGCCAGAACCCAACCACGATCAAGAAGACTCAATCGGTCGGAGCACCATTCTGTCTCAAGCACCTGGCCATAAGCTCCATAGCCAAGCACCAGTGCGGGAGAAGTCCCTTCCTTGACAAGTTTGCGTGAATGGACTATAGTAAGCGGAACATGGACTCCATCCGATGAAGTTGCCATCACCTGTTTACATACATATAGAGAAGAAAGATCGAGCCACTCGTGGGTCGGTCTCTGCACATTGCTTTCCGTGTGTTCAACACAAGCTCCACTGACTGGAGGAGAGGGTTGTTGACTTTGTAGCAGAAGAGTCGGTTTCCCAGTGCCAAGATCATAGTCGAATGTTGCCTCAGGCATCTGCACATCAGACGATGCAGGCATCCAATGATGAGACAAACCGGAGAGAATATCGATGCTCCTCACTTCACAGAAAATAGACAATCCAAAGACAGCGTGTACAGCAACCTTTCAATTCAGAAAGTGCAGGAAAAAAACAATCTCAAGGAAAAGTCGAAAGGTGCACCATTCTTTCCTCGTGACTGTCCATTCCAACAGCTGAGCTCCAGCTAGGAGATCACAATGGAGTGACTAAATTGACGATCGTATTTCGGTCGATTGCCTCGGCATGTTCCACAAAGTCGCAGTAATGGATCTGCATACGCCAATAATGCAATACTGCTCCGAGGTAAACGTCTCTAATTGTGACAAGAATCTAAATGCAAGACCCATAAAACACCAGAGCTCGTGTGCGCAATCAGTACACATTCATGTTTGAGAATGCAGTCCACCTTCACATCAAAACTCGTGCCAGTTTTAGGTTAGCCTTGTACTTTGGCATACAATAATGATCATTCAACTAAAGCATACTTTGGTGTATTGGAATCCTAAACAGGGAAAACTCTAAACTAGATCAGTCTACACTCACCGCTTCAAGTGTCGCCATTTCGGTCTGGCTCCCTTCCATTATAGCTGCACTGCATGGAACGCTCCGAAATATAGCAGTTCCAGCTCCAATACTGTCCAGCAGAAGTGCRAGTCTGCGTAATCCAGGGATTGATACGCAATTCAAACGCAACATAATGCCGAATCAGATAATTGTTTCAAGACAATCCGATGCTCAACAGGAGCCACATTCAAAAATATTTATACAGGATTCAACAATCTACATTGCAACGAGTTCCTTACTCAAGCAACATCCATCTTTCACTTCAAAATTCATCATGCTCTCTGCAGGTTGCGCACACAAATAGGGAACTTGAAACTTGTCGTTCCTCGAACCAGGTTGCTAGACTACCGTATCACAAAATCGAAAAGAAAATCTCACCGAATTCTCAACACTTTAAAAAATCGAGATTCCTTCAACCTTCAGTGATAAATTCAAGATTCAAACTGTCCGTGAGGCAGCAGAAATATGAAAAAAATAAACATCTAGGGTGAAAATAGCACCAGAGAGATACTTCGCGCCAGTAGCTGAAGACTCGGACCTTTCTCACATGTTTTTGAATTGGCTGCGAGTTCGCCACGAAGTCAAAACCCGAAGTGAGGGGGAACTCATAAACCCTAAAACCTCAGGGAGATGAATAGTCTCAAACAGACAATAGATGAATTATTTATTTCATCCCTCACTGAGTAGGCCGAAAGAGTGATCAACATAAGAAAACATAGATGAGCAAGCAAGACAAGACTCACCATGTCTAAAGCTCAACCCCTTTAGGATGTTGTGGTCAGAAATGGCCTACTGAACCCACATTTTTCAATTTTAGTCCTTGTATATGAGATTTTTTTTCTTGTACAATCTCGTTGCAATAAATCCCAAGAAAATCACAAAGCAAGGTAGGGTGCATTCCTCTGCAATCTCACAAGAAAATCTGCATTAAAATTTTTTTTTACTATGTAAGGTAGCAACACCCATAACTGTCAAAATAAGCAATTCAGCAGAGATGGAGGCACCGTTTTCTACAAAAAATATTTTTTCTAGATTAGCAATTGAAAATCATGAATTTAAAAAAAAAAATAGAATTTTTGGATAAGGCATCTAATTTCTAAGAATTTTCAAAGTAGACCTTCTTAGGGCACCTTAAACCGCACTCTAGCAAATCTGCCTTGATTCTAGCACCAAAATCTAAAAAAATCAGAGGCCACCAATCACAATTAAGCATGGCAAGGTACCTTTGGAGACAATTTAAGGAAACTCTAGTGACAATTATGAATACAGTGATGGTTATGGGTGTTGCTACCTTATAAATGGCCTTTGTACTTGGAAGTTGCAACAATATTGCAACACTTAACCCCTGTAGAATGTGGCAACCATGCCTCGGCCTTGGTTTCCAGTATTTCACATTTTTGTGATGGTTCCTTTACGTATTGGGCAAAACATGAAATTAAAAATACCTTGGCAAAGTTGTGGAGCAAATTATGAGATTAAAAAATAAAATAAAAGAATGAAGGGGTAAAAACTATGCCTACTCAAAGAGCATATTCTACGTATTCTCAAGTGAATGCAATGATTTTTTCTGTATACTTCACTAAGGTGTAATTATCTTAAAAAAATTATAGAGCAAGCTATGCACATATCTCAATCTCATCTAATTTTATGGCCCTAGAAAAACAATTTTTCATGCCTAAAATCTAGATTGTACAAGGAACTTGTAATGTATCCACAACCTATTTTGTTGGCCAACATTCTAAAGGGGTTAAATATTAGCATTGTATGACTAGTGCTAACATCATGTAGGAATGAAGTTGGATTGGTGGCAATTTATATTAGAGCTTGGTTTGGTCCACACTAGCATTTATTTTAGAACAGTAAGTGGCATATGCCCTCACAATACTAGCTCAAATTTGCAAGAATTTAGTTTGACATGCAAAAAGTTGCCATCTGAAGATGAAAGATACAATAAGACCTCTCTAACCCAACCAATCCGAGACTAGTCTGACACGTTGGCATACAAAGGTTTGTAGGCTTGGAGAAGGTTAGATGTAAGGTAGAACACTAGATGTTTTTTCAAACACGGAGGAGATTGTTGTTCCTTGAAATTGTTCCCTGAGCAAGGAACCAACGACTGCTGGTAGGAAATTTTGAATTAAAAAAAAAAAAAAAGATTCAAAAATCTTAGAACATATAAAGAACTTGAAAACTGATTTTAAAAACTATTTTAAAAATATTTAATAATTAATTAAAAAATCAATTAAAAAAAATTGGTTAGTATCATTTGACGTGGCAATCTCTTGGCCACGTTAGACTGCCTACGTGGCAGAGTATCCAAAGTTCCCAATGCGTTCCCACATTCCAGGAACTTACAGTCTTCTAAATGGTCCAAAAAACATCTAATAGCACTTGTTCTCATTCTTGAATTCTAGACTCATCAAATTGTGTCTTTAGGCTTTAGTTAATGTGTTCACCAAATGTTTAAATTTGATTCATTGAGACATTTGAAGGACACACACTTAACTTTGATTTGCTAATTATTGATTTTTGGAGGATTTCAAATTTAGGTCTACCTATGGAACAATTTTAGTGGTCTCGGGAGCCTACACTTTGAAAAGTTGTAGAAATTACATACAACATCCAAAAAATTTAATGTTTTTTTGAGTATTCATGATTTTCACTTGCTAGTACTACAAAAATACTATTTCTAGGAAAAGGTGCCTCCAACTATGCTGAATTGCTTATATTGACGGTTTTAGGTGCTTCCACCTTAGTCTTAACCTTTGTAATGTGGCTTAGTCTTAGACCAGTTTGACAGCATTGATTTATAGAGGTTTGTCGGTTGTTGGCTTATAAAGGTTGACTTAAGGTAGAAGCACCCACTAGCGCACCTATTTCCATTCTTGTAAGCATAAAGTCACCTAATTGTAACACTAGACTTTGGGTAATGTGTTCTCCAAATGCTTAACCCCTAAAGTTCCTTGACTATGTTCTCACCAATAATGCTTCAAAACTGCCATTTCTAGTACAAGTATCAAATTTTTGAAAAATATCATTTTTTGACACATGTAACCATAGGATCTTGTAGTACTCTAGTTTGAAAATATGTGGAAAAAATTTCAGAAATTTCCGCCATGTAGATTGCAAGATATTAGCATTTGAAGTGGCAAAAATCCTTTTCTTGGCCCTGCAAAAGACCAGGCAGCTGCACTTCACAAGGTTAGATCATTATGAAAAAATGTCCAAAATGGTTGTGCTTCTTTGTATTCATTCTTGAGGGTAAGTTAGCTACATACATGAAAATTTTAAGATCATTTGAAGTTGTACAACATATAGGAAAAAAATAGTAAGTAGAAAGAAGTAGAGAATGATTCAAAATATTAAATTGTTAATAAATTAGTTATAAAATTAAAAAATTCCAATCCAAATGGTTACATTGTTTTAATAAACAATCTACATCCAAAAGCATTATTTTTTTCCAGAAACATTGAAATTTCATTAAAAATGAAGGACTTCAAAGTTTTTTTGGTGTAGGGATTCCATAACTGCCTGTAAACTAAAAAGCCTCATAACTTTCATCTCAATTATTGAAATACAATGATTCAAAGGTCTTTGAGTACATATAAATCTGAAGAACGAGTTTCAAATTTTTATTTTCGTAAAAAGTGATTTTTTCAGATCTTCCTAGACTGCCCGAGCTGAAAAACAAACAACATATTAAGCAATAATTGTTGACTCATATTTTAGAATGTCATGACATTTGTGCATATGAAAGATATTCCTCATCCCCACATTCTGTTAAAATTTCAGCCCCAAATATGTTTTTTCCCTCCTAGATTCCCAACTAAATTCTCCATTATAAAGATTTAAAGATCAAAACTCTGTAGTGCAAAAAATTAAAGTTAAGAAGGTTCAAAGTCAAATAATCTAGTCCCGCAATGTGCTGCAAAACTAGTTTTTTTCACTTTAAATGTAGGATATCTTGCAATTTGTGAGGTCAAAATTTTTGAAATTTTTCCCACACATTCTCATACTACTTAGGTATAAGTTTCTTAGGTCAGATGTGCAATAAAAACACTTTCCACGTTTTTTTACTCTTTTCAATAGAAATGACATTTTTTAGTGTTTTTTCAGAGAAAAAAGGCCTTGGTCCTTTAAGGGGTAAGAATCACTTTCAACTTGGTAAACCAAACCCTTCATTTGGTAGATTTTGTTCCCTATATCCAACCTGCCCATACCTCCATACAAAACCGTCCAATCTCTTTTTTTCCCTAGCATTTCCCATGTTCATGCCACATGCCTCACAATTCACCTTATCTCAATTGTAATTCTTGGGCAAAGGCAGTAGCTCTCTAAGTTCTTAGTGTTATCTATAAGCTGGTGCATAGAAAAAAATGCCATGGTAGGAGAGATAGGAGGAAAGTAAAAAAAAATAATGAGACACAATCAAAACATTAAAAGAAAAAAAAAGGCATAATCAAAATAGTAAGAGCGCAAATAGAAAGAATAGTTGCAATGCCTTGTGATGCTAGAGGAGTATTTTTATTTCAATGTGGCAAACCGTTTTAATGCCTTGTCCAATGGCAAGCAAGGCGCAATGGAAGGACAATAAAGGGAATTGAAATGGAAGATGATGAGATACGAAATGCTCAACTACCAACTATTGCTTGTAAGGTTTCGATGTTGTTTGTGAGATTTTATAAGTCACTGATGAAGAAACTTGAAGTTATCTCATGAAATGGTGCCCAAGGTGTTACATGTGTCCTAGGGACCTTTCGCAATGATGTCCCTAGGACACATGTAACACCTTGGGCACCAAGACATGTTTGTAAATGTGTTGGAGTTAGATACTGTGAACATCAACATCACAATTATAATCTCAAAGCACTGAAGTTGATAATATATATTTCACTTAATGTTTTTGCTAGATAGATAGTTGGATTTCAACAAGAATGATGGCTATGATGCTTAGAGCATCCCTTCGGCAACTTAGCAAGTGGTGCAAATCCAAGAAGTGGTCGGGTCCACCCAAGTTTATTTCCCTGGCAGCTAATATGGTCAAGCAAAAATTATGGTTGGCTAGCCAAATGGAGTGTCTTTGCAAGTGGCATGATATGGCTTGTTTTTGTCCTTGCATGCATATTTCAAGGTACATTTTGGACATTGAATACGCATGCCTTGTGGGTGTGGACGAGGTGGCGCTCCTAGGGGCCATGTTGATTTGGTTTGGTGTGTCTCTAACTTGTGCCGCAATGTAGGAACCAAGTTCATTGGCTAGGTGTGGTAGTGGGGCCTTGGMGTCCACCTTTGTTGTTTGAGYTSTGGGGATGATCTTAGRAAACATTCAAATTTGGGATATAGACAACTGAATGTTGGCATTCAAACATATTTTCATCCATGTGGAKGCAYTTTGGGCAACMGGAGCCTACTCTCTTGCACTCATTTAGCATCACAATTAATTTATATTCACATTAGTAGTACAAAAATTATTGAAGTTGTGAAATCACATGACAAAAAACAAAATTGGAGAGTGTGAAACAGATTGACCATGACCATGAGAGAAGACCGGAGAAAGACATGGAGCTTTGAGTACCAGCGATCTTGAATAGGAGTACTACAATGAGAATTACTCCTATGCAGAGCAAAAATTTACCACGTACTTAGTAATTTCCATGCTAGGATARCTTCTACTTCTATACCATATGTATGGACCAAAGTGATGAATCTACTCTTTCATGCGTAAGATTGTTTCTATTTCTACATCCTATACATGAATCAAAGTACCTACAATTGCTTTATTTTAATTTTTGATGTTTACATTTGTATCTTGTACACATACTTACTTTTGCATACTAAGTAACAATGTTTGACTCAAGAGATCAACTAGTTGCTCAGATTAATTTTATGAAGGGTAGGATGTTCAAAATCCACTTAGGCTCTAAAACTGCCGACCTCCACAAATGTACACTGTTTGTACATGTTGCTTTTTCATGTTTACAGGAATGCACAAGAATGTACATTTTGAGGAGGTGGCAGTTTTAGAGTGTGAGTGGATTTGACTTCAAAAATTCATGAGTAATTCCACAAAGCTCCAAAAAATATGAAACAACTTTGGTTAGATGCCAATTCCACTTGTCTGAAATCAAGGAAATTTACCAAAAAATAATTCACGAAGTTTCACCTCCCCAAAAATCAAAAATCAGTTTCAGGCTTTCACCTCTTAGATGAGTAGTTTCTGCCCCTCCTACCCTAGAGTTAATTTACGAAAGTCACATAATTTTAAATTAGTACATACTGAAATATTATCACAAATCTCTACAAAAAGAATAAGACACATGTTTTTGTGCATGGTGGAAATATAAATCCATCAATCTCCATGCAAAAGTGAAAATGACAACAACAAACTACCTAATCACGGTAGCTACATAAATCTTACCACAATATTCCAATAACCGTATTCCACTTTTTGCAATGTCTCATTCTAGCAGCCTAGATCCAATTTGAGTCAAAGGTTACCATGTATTGCAAACAAAAAAATTGCAACATCCATAAGACATCCAAATCAGCATTCCAATATGAAGTGTTGACTACAGGCGTATCCAAAAATTGAGCATAGTCTCTTCTCATGTAATTTAGGAGGTTTACACTTAAACCGAAAAATCTAGGTAGGTCAATTTTGCATCGAGTTACAATGAGGTGGATGCACCTTCTACTGTCCGTCAACCAACAATAAAATAATCTTACATTGATTTGTCCTATTAATCCCCTTCGATCCAAAGGAAATAAACTGTAAGAAATCTGAAAGAAATAAACATAGGTGTGCAGCTCTCATAAACAAAGGCTGTACGTTAGGTTGGAATGGTCAGTTTTAGGAATAGGGTCACAATGAGCTGCAGCTACTTTCCTAGTTTCCTACTGTGGTTTCCTAGCAGAGGATTTGAAAGCATTTGACGTTCGTCTCTAATGCAGGCAACCAGCTCTTGCTGAATGTCGKGCAAGACGCCTACCAACTCGACAAGACCTTTCTAAGTAACACTTCTCAATTTTGCAAGGCTTGAACTTGCSAAATAAAATTCTCGCTGGAATCAAATCAAAGGCAGCCGTGAGTACCCTTGAGGGTGCTCAAGTCACTTCCACTTTCACTTGGGGAGAATGCTATCCTACATGAATTCATCTATTAGCATAGATTGAAGCTACAAGAAACGAAAAACTCACTGCAAGTGAACCCTGTCCTCTCAACTCAAGAAACTTGGTGTCCACACCAAGGTCTGGTCAAACTCCATGCATGGGTTCACATGAGCTGACTTCTGGGATCAAATTCGCTAGTTGACTGACATGAGAAGAGCAGCCACTGAGTATACAAAGGCAAGAAGCACTGACGAAATGCTGGTGTTCACGGCGGTCGCAGAAGACCCGCGTGGGGCGGACGTCGCGGGTGGAGGTGGACTAGTGGTCGCAGGAGTGGTTGGGGGAGAGGTCGTCGTCACAGGTGGGACTGCGGACGGTGCCGGTGCGCTCCCGGGCGGCAAACTCGTGGGAGTCAAGTCCACGGAACCTGTGCAACGAAAAATCGGTCAGAAAGGATCCTCACGAGGTTCCTATGCTGCCTTCCAACTACTTTAGGAGAAGTCATGACAACAATGTTTCACTGATTCAAAGAATACGTCAACAACGAACGGTTCAWGCGCTTGCTTGCTTTCACTCGAGCRTRGAATTCTTACAATCGGAGGGAGTCCACCCGATGAGCATTTTCGCACGATCGTAGGAGATGGAATAGTTTGTCATAAAATTCTCTGCACAATATAAACACGCTCAGAATTCCACAAGCAACACACAGAGCACTTGGACGGAAAGTCCGTGTGAGCACGTGGGCAAGCCCATGCTGAGGAAGAGGAGCGGAATGAGAACGAAGAAGAGGGGTTCAGCGGAGCAATCCTGCTGCTGGTGGTGCTGCTCCTCCTCTAAAAGTTCGTGGGATCCTTCCTTGCTCCTCCTCACTCAAACAGCTAGCGAGGCTAACTCCCAGAAGAAGTTGGGTGGGAGAGGGGGAGAAAGGGAAGGAGGGAGGGAAGGAAAGTAGAGCGGGGCCGAGCCACGGTAGAAGGAATCAAGGCCAGCGCGCAGTTGCGTGAATTGTTGGAATGCGAGCGAACGAGCGAAGTCGTAGAATCGTCCGCGGCTGGCAAGTCGAGGAGGTGCAGAAGTGGTAAGCTTAGCGCCCTCATGGAGCCGGGACTGACGGATCGGTGATGCATCGGACGCTAAGTAGAAAACTTCCGCGGATGTTGAGCATTGGCGCGCTTGGGCTTGCAGGGAGAGCGGGGTCACTCGGTGTGGTTGGCCCAGGCGCCCAGCTAGAGGCGCCCCCAAATCTCGGGACTTGATTTAGCCTCCCCGACCACAAATAGCAAATGGTAATGCTCTTCGCTACAAGTGCCCCGAACGCCTCGGCCCTTGGAGGCGAGGGGCGCGGAGGCGCTGCAGTGGGAGAGCGTGCGCGTCGTGCTTACCTGGGTCTGGGTGTCACCAGGCACGGCTGAAATCAAGAATTCATGCATTGTCAGTCAGTAGAAATGGTCACATTTTGAAGAATTGGATTAGAAGCTACAAGTTTTTGGATTGGAATAGTGTTAACAGTCGCTTGCAAACTGCTATAGGCCTAGAGGATACAATTGTAAGCAATTCTTATTCTGTAGATTTGAAATTTACTCAGAAATTTTCAACTCTTTGCAAATCATTTTTATGGTGCATACATTGTCAATCAGTAGTAGTGGTCACATTTTGAAGAATTGGATTAGGAGCTACAAGTTTTTGGATTGGAATTGTGTTAGCAGTGGCTTGCAAACTGCGATAGGCCTAGAGGATACAATTGTATGCAATTCTTATTTTTCAAATTTGAAATTTACTTAGAAATTTTCAAGTCTCTATGCAAATCCTTCTTATGGTGAATGCATTGTACATGTGGCCTCATTTGATATGATCACGTATTGGATTTAAAAATAATAAGAATGGCATCACAGGATACTAGCTATACAATTGAAAAGCATCAATAGTAATGCATTATTGCATTAGCATAGTTATGAAATTGTTACAGTATTGCAATTGTATCAAGAATAGTTACACATACAGTATTCTTACAATAAAATTATGATATTGCTAGAAAACTAAAAATATATGTATTAAAAATAACTTATATGTATTTTTAGTGTACAAATATGCAACTATTTATTGTTATAGAAATATTCATTGTTTTGTACATTATAAGTATATTTTGTTTGTATTATTACAAAATATTTATGTTTATATCTATAATAAAGTTATTTAATAATGTTAGTATTGTATGTTACTATTGTTAATGAAATGTATTGTTAACCCTGGAGCACTCCGACATCCACTTTGTGGACGATGTACAGATTCTAAATTAGATTTCTTTTGCATTGCAACTTGGATGAACGTCATCCTAATTTMTGGAGATCCTTTATGAAGTTGTAGTCCTATCCAAGGGTTGGATTTGGTGTTACTAGAGCACATATTTTTCTAAAATTACAAACTTGGAAGATTGTCAAGAGGTTCACTTGCATTGACTTTAGTTCAAACTTGGAATTGCAAGAACAAGGTTATAGAATCAAAGAACATAGAAATTCCAAAAAGTCACCATGTCAAGAGAACCTCATTTCAAATTCTTTCAAACAAAATCTACTCAAAAAATGAAAATGTTTTGCTTGTAATTGAATTTACAAGGAATTTTGAATTTCCCCTTTCAAAATTTATAGAAAAATATTGGTGATAGCATTGATGAATCTAACCATATGGATAGAACCTAAAACTCAAACTCTACAACTTTTATTTCCATCTCAATTCCAAAATATTCTTCCAAATAGTACTTTATAATGATTTTTCCAGAATCGCCAATTTTGCAAATGAGTCTCGACGCTTAGGAGTTAATGTAATGTATTGGGACAAATGTTGTATTGTTCAAATACTATATTGTATACTACACAATAATATAAATAAAATATTATAAAAAGGCACTACTGCGTAAGGATCATTTGGGTACTCTACCCAAAACACCCTTCAGTTCATACTTTTGCAGTACTTCAAAGGCATCAAAGAAGGGAGTCTCAATTTCGTGATGGTTTGTCACTATTCATCTCCCTGAGGTTTTAGGGTTTATAAGTTCCCTGACTTCGGGTTTTGACTTCGTGGCGAACGTCGCAGCCAATTCAAAAACATGTGAGAAAGGTCCGAGTCTTCAGCTACAGTACTGGCGCGAAGTATCTCTCTGCGATTTTCACCCTAGATGTTTATTTTTTTCATATTTCTGCTGCCTCACGGAMAGTTTGAATCTTGAATTTATCACTGAAGGTTGAAGGAATCTCGATTTGTTATGTGTTGAGAATTCGGTGAGATTTTCTTTTCGATTTTGTGATACGGTAGTCTAGCAACCTGGTTCGAGGAACGACAAGTTTCAAGTTCCCTACTTGTATGCGCAACCTGCAGAGAGCATGATGAATTTTGAAGTGAAAGATGGATGTTGCTTGAGTAAGGAACTCGTTGCAATGTAGATTGTTGAATCCTGTATAAATATTTTTGAATGTGGCTCCTATTCAGCAGCGGATTGTCTTGAAACAATGATCTGATTCGGCATTATGTTGCGTTTGAATTGCGTATCAATCCCTGGATTACGCAGACTTGCACTTCTGCTGGACAGTATTGGAGCTGGAATTGGTATATAACGGAGCGTTCCATGCAGTGCAGCTATAATGGAAGGGAGCCAGACCGAAATGGCGACACTTGAAGCGGTGAGTGTAGACTGATCTAGTTTAGAGTTTTCCCTGTTTAGGATTCCAATACACCAAAGTATGCTTTAGTTGAATGATCATTATTGTATGCCAAAGTACAAGGCTAACCTAAAACTGGCACGAGTTTTGATGTGAAGGTGGACTGCATTCTCAAACATGAATGTGTACTGATTGCGCACACGAGCTCTGGTGTTTTATGGGTCTTGCATTTAGATTCTTGTCACAATTAGAGACGTTTACCTCGGAGCAGTATTGCATTATTGGCGTATGCAGATCCATTACTGCGACTTTGTGGAACATGCCGAGGCAATCGACCGAAATACGATCGTCAATTTAGTCACTCCATTGTGAGCTCCTAGCTGGAGTTCAGCTGTTGGAATGGACAGTCACGAGGAAAGAATGGTGCATCCATCTGTCGAAGACCACGTCCGATGAGCACTTGCTTTCGATCCCTGCCCATGATGTCGTGGAGCGCTTGACCATTGAGGGTTCGAATGGGACAACGACGGACGTTGTCACGTCTTGTCTACTCCTGTTACTGGAGACGAGAACCAGGTCTTGTTTCATCGAGTTTGCGGAACTATCTGCTTGGTAGTTCCCGGCGAGGTTTTTGGAGTGAGCGGTATCATGCTCACATTAGACCTCGGGTTGCTCCAAAGAAGCCTTTCCTCAAAGAAGCACATGGCGTCGAGTGGAATGACCCGTATCATTGGATGTCAACTCCCGGTGGTAAAGCCCAATTGACTGAGCATCTTCACGGGGAGAATCGGTATGCAGATGCGGTGATGGCTGACACTCTATCCCTGCAACGCCGCGTAATCCGTATCCGTATTAGTTTATCTTAGTAAGCATTTTCAGAAGCCATGTACGAAAACAAGTCATGCAGGTCTATCTCGTGGATGCAAGAAATCCTGGTGGAGGTGTGCGCATAGTGGAGCCTCGCAGGTCCGAAGTTGAGTATTTTGTGGAGCACCATGATGGATTTCTCTACATTCTTACTAATGCAGGACCTTCCCCRAATTATCGCCTGGTGCGATGTCCCGTTCAAACACCTGCTTCGAAGCACTGGGAGGTAAAGTCAACTCAAACTTCTACCTTGACGACTTTTTTCTCGATGAAGAAATGGGCGCACAATGTACATCTCGGCTCTGCTTTTGTCACAATCTCTGCTTCTTGTCGCTTGGAATGATGGTCGTTATAATTAATCCTAGTGTGTTATGAATGCAGGAAATCGTTGGGGCGGAGGAGAATATGGCCATAGTGGACTTGGACGTATTTCACAAACACTTGGTCCTGTATCAGCGAAGAGGAGGCCTGCCTTGTGTTCAAGTTCTGGATCTGCCACTCAATGACGGGATATGTGATGTAAGTTTCAATTCAGCACGCCTACGCCCTTTGGCTTTACATAAGTGAGATTGACGTATGATTTGATTAGGGCATCTGGATTTTCAGAATTTCGTGCTTATTTCGGGCAGGATTCTTGGTCAGATTAAATACGTGATATTACATTGATGTGGCGGGTTCTGAATGCAGGAAGGAGGCCGAAGGGAACTTCCCCTTCCGCAACAAGTTTGCAATATCCTCGCTGGTGCTAATCAAGACTTTTTCTCACCATCACTCCGACTCACGATTAATTCACCGGTGGTTTGTTTCTTTTCCTTTCGACTTTTCCTTGAGATTGTTTTTTTCCTGCACTTTCTGAATTGAAAGGTTGCTGTACACGCTGTCTTTGGATTGTCTATTTTCTGTGAAGTGAGGAGCATCGATATTCTCTCCGGTTTGTCTCATCATTGGATGCCTGCATCGTCTGATGTGCAGATGCCTGAGGCAACATTCGACTATGATCTTGGCACTGGGAAACCGACTCTTCTGCTACAAAGTCAACAACCCTCTCCTCCAGTCAGTGGAGCTTGTGTTGAACACACGGAAAGCAATGTGCAGAGACCGACCCACGAGTGGCTCGATCTTTCTTCTCTATATGTATGTAAACAGGTGATGGCAACTTCATCGGATGGAGTCCATGTTCCGCTTACTATAGTCCATTCACGCAAACTTGTCAAGGAAGGGACTTCTCCCGCACTGGTGCTTGGCTATGGAGCTTATGGCCAGGTGCTTGAGACAGAATGGTGCTCCGACCGATTGAGTCTTCTTGATCGTGGTTGGGTTCTGGCATTTTCGCATGTAAGGTGGGGGCTCTTACGATGTGTCAATCCACATCTCGTTTCTTCTTTTCTGCTTTGTCCAAGTCGTGCAGGTCGTTTCTGATTTGAAGCATTTCGTCACAGGGGCGGTGGAGAACTGGGTAGGGCCTGGCACCATGCTGGAAGGCTGACAAAGAAGTGCAATTCTTTCCAAGATTTCATTGCGTGTGCGAATTACCTCGTGGAGCATGGTTACGCTCATCCCAGAAAGATGTCTGCCTGGGGAATCAGTGCAGGGGGGCTGCTGGTTGCTGCCACTATTAATATGGTTCCTGATCTATTTCGTGCTGCCATACTTGAGGTACGTCTAGTTGATGTGCTGATATTGTGATTGTCTAGGATTGATTTCGATCCATTGATTTCGTTTGAAGAATTGTACAAAGGCTTTACAGGTGTTTTTCATTGTTCTGTTTGGTATGTTTCTAAAGTATCTCCTTTATAACGATTTTCTTTTCAGTGAAGCATTCAGAGCAAACCTGGTTGTAACATTGAAGCATATTGTGGTTTGAATATGCAACCAACATTTGTCTTGCAGGTCCCATTTGTGGATATTTGCAATACAATGCTGGATCCCACGTTACCGTTGACAATAGCTGAGTATGGTGAATGGGGTAATCCCGAGGACCCCACTTATTTCAAGCATATCCGTGAATACTCACCTTACGATACAGTTCAAGAGCAAGCCGCCTATCCAGCGTTACTCGTTTCAGCGTCCTTGCATGATACTAGGTTAGATTTTCTGCTTACATTCATGCTGTACATCGTACCTGGATACGAAGAAGCCTTTTTGTATATGTTTTTGTTTCTTCTCGTCAAAGTGAGAATTCTGGATCCACTGTGCAGTCCTCAGTTGTGATTACTTTTACTTGAGCAGGGTAGGGTATTGGGAAGCGGCCAAATGGGTTGCAAAGGTTCGTGATTTGGCAATTCTGGACGAAGACAGGCCTGTGATTCTGAAGACCAGCATGACCACTGGCCACTTCGGTGAAAAAGGCCGGTACCAGCATTTGAGAACAACAGCGCTGCAATATGCCTTCTTGTTAAAGATGATGGATAACTGAATTGCGGACCCGGCTGTCGACCCCATTGCATCGTTAAGAGTGACGACTCATGCTTAGAGGATGCACTGTGAAGGCTTTGAAAGGGTCAGTGTCGTAAACGGCGATTCCTATGCATCCCGAAAGTCGGACTGATATTCATGTATCTAAAACTTCTCTGTGAGGGGAATATCAGTGTTTTTTTCTGCGGGCGTATTTTTTCCAGCTCTGACAAAAAGGGACTATTACACTGACGTCCCTCCAAATTTCATTGAATGACATGCTGCCAACCCTGCCAACCCCGAGTGGATTACTGTTCTTCCGAAGAAACACTGGGTAAGATTACCTTATCAGTTGTACATTCTTTGCTGCGGTGTCTTGAGCCAACAGACTCTTGAATCACGCAGGTCCCAGAAAGGGACAGGACCTCTCCTTCTTTCCATTCTTTAGCAGGTGTAGGCTGGTTGTCCTTCTCAAAGCGTGGCTTTTGGTCATGGTTTTGTGCATGGTTTTGTGTACAAAACAGGACAGAAAATGTATTGGTGGTCTTCTTTGAAGATAATTGATGTACAATATGATAAGTGAAATTTATTTTTCAGTGGAAGGCTGCCTTGAAAGGCTCTGCTTTCACATGGAAGTAGGCCACCCCATKTTCAAAATTTGATGGTGGATAGGTGAGCTGTGAATCTTCTGTTTTACCCTCAAATTTATTGATATCACATCGAGTCCAGCCATCGTCACTGTCGTGACTTCTATTTCACTCACATTTGGAGAACTCAGTACCGCTTTACACCTAAGTTAGAGGCCGGGCCAATTTCTAGCATCACTTTGATTGGACCAAAGGTTGCCAATTGATCGCCAATTGGTCCCAATCCCTTTACACCTAGAGGTTGGGTTAATTTGGTGGAATGATTTTTTTATTCAAAAAAGGCATGAATATGTCATGGCCTTAGCTTGATGAATCCTCAAAATCACGTTAAAATAGGATGGTGGATGAAAAAGATGTTTCATATTTGTTCATCAATAACTATTTAAATATAAATAACTTTATCATTCAATCAAGATTGCAAGTTACAAAATATCATACTTGAGTAATTATKTCAAAAGTAGCTCAAATAAGAATTTGAGGAGGGTTTCTATCATGAAATTGTAAATCTTTATGTTGGGTTTTGTCATTTGTCAAAAAGGGGATGCTTGATTCTCCTAGCATGATGCATCTTTTGAACACCGTAAGAATAATCTATGAATTTTCAAAGTGCCAAAAAAAGTGAACCCAAAGTGAATCCTCAACAATCATAAATAGAGGTTATACATTTTAGACAAGAATCTGTAAAGAGGTTAGTTAGGTACTGAGTCACTTTACCTTTGATTGAAAATTAATGTTGAATTCACTCCAGCTTGCCTACTAAGATATAGTAGATTCCCAAGGTTCTTGATTTCAATCAACTTTAAAAACAAAGGTTTATCATCACCGCAACTCCATGTGCCTCTTTGATTTCCCCATTTATTGTGACCTTCACATCAACGGTAGTGTGGGTATTTTGGTTGCAAATTGCAAAAGCTTTGGGACACAAACCTTCTACCCATTTAAATAGCTTGCCCACTATTTATGGGATGTTATCTTAGTGGACATACGTAAATACCATAAATAATGTTTTGCATATTTTTTGTTGGACTGTATAGTATAATGACAATGAGACAAAAAGAGGCAAAGATCCTCGCTTGTTGTCATTAGGACTCTCCCTTTTAGAACCCAAGCCCTGCATGGAGTGAATGAAAAAATCCACAATCGTTGATATGATCAATCAAGGAAATATTGTAACCATTGATGCTTTGGAATATGGATGTAATATGGGATTTGGAATATGTTCACTACGTGGAATACGTATGGCCAAGTGGAATATGTATCGAATACATATGGAGGATATACAACCATACGTATATATATATATATATATATATAAGTTTCAAATATCCCATATTGTTTGAAGGCCAAACATATGGAACAAAAGCACAAATATGGAAGGGACGCATATTACAAGCAACCTTGTCAATTTCTCAATCAAAAGCAAAGTGACACAAGTACCCTTTTCAAATTATTGGGAAAAGTTTAACCACCAATGGTTGAATGACACATATATCCCATCAATTTCCCACAATGAGCTCACACTGATTAGAGAGCCACAATTTCTCACTTGTCAATTTCTCAATCAAAAGCAAAGTGACACAAGTACCYTTTTCAAATTATTGGGAAAAGTTTAACCACCAATGGTTGAATGACACATATATCCCATCAATTTCCCACAATGAGCTCACACTGATTAGAGAGCCACAATTTCTCACTTGTCAATTTCTCAATCAAAAGCAAAGTGACACAAGTACCTTTTTCAAATTATTGGGAAAAGTTTAACCACCAATGGTTGAATGACACATGTATCCCATCAATTTCCCGCAATAAGCTCACAATTAAAGAGCTACAGTTTCTCACACACAATGTGCTCAAAAGAGGCAATAACCGCCTTGCCCACTTCCAGTACATGTAGTCAACTTGAGCCCAACTAGATCTCACATGCTTTTTTGGTTGTAATCCTATTCAACACTCAAATTTTTACCCTAGTTTGGCTGGTAGTCAAATTTCAACACTATAGACAATATAGACACTATGGATCAACTTGCCATCTCATGTTGCCTGGTGGCTTGTGTAACGAGTGAATGTAGCGGGGATGAGGGAAGAATGATTGGGGTGAAGACAACTTATTCAAGTATGTCTATCCARAATTTAAGAATAMGAATCTCCACCAATTGYAAGTTTGATATGCCTAAATTTCAAAAAAKAAGTTTTCTCTARCTCTTCTTAAAGGTGAAGTTTTGTCTTTYCACAYTTTAGGAAMAAAAMAAAAACATAAGTCCAAAATGTGAATCACCATAGCCAATATGTTGGAAAATGGCTTGAGAATATATGAAAAAAAATATTACAAAAAMACTTAGTGTTTTTCTTTAAAAAAWTTAWAAACTAARAGGTGGTAATGTATGAAARAAATAACTAAATTGCTAATTATCATACTCTTACAAAAATTGGCAACTGTAAATCTCAACAGTAAGAATATTCATGTAAAAATATGGTTAGTATATTTTTTTTTGATTGTGGGTTTTCAAAATTTGAGTTYRAAAATTRACTTTTAGTGTTTATACTRTCTTCTTGCCTACAAAATAAAGCTCTTCATACCTTTCACGTCGWTATTTAAAATTGGATGTTTCAAATTGGAGTAGGTATTAATCTACATAATCAAATATAATGAATTAATCTCTTTTAGAAATTTTTAGTTTCATGCAATTTAAATCGAAATGATATGAAACAAAGCTTCACATGCATATTGAGATTTTTCAACATCCTAAATTTTCTGTTCAAATTAAGATGTCAAAACAAAGTTGGATGAGTTCTCAAAATACCCAAAGTGGTTGCTTTTATAAAGACTCTGAATGTTGAATTTGTTAAAGAGCAAGATAAAAATGAAGAAGATAAAAATGAAGATTGTAGCCTTGTTATAGATACAAGTATGTTTAAGTAGTCCAAGGCCTCCAAACACCACAATAAATTAGGAATTATTTTGAGTATTTGAATTAAATTTGAATTACATCACTCTCATTGTTGGTGAAGTTGACATAATTGCAATGATGACTATTTGGTGCATTACATTATCAATCCATTCACACCCATGCCAAGTCTTCTTTTGAATTTTTTTAGATTTTTGTTTGAAGTATACTTGTAGAATGAATAATCATTTTACCTTGATTCACGAATTGTTTGAAAAGTAAGCGTTTAGAGATTCAATCATGAATTTGAAAAGTTTGGGAATGAAATCACGACACTTGACACTCAATAGAATAGAATTTGAGTGGACCAAAATCAACTTTAAAATCGATGTTATACTTATTGAATGATGGATCCGAACTATCTTTTTCAAAATGCAATTTTAGATTGGATACCCAAAGGTCAAACTTATTCTTTGTAATTCCTTGTATTCCTCACACAAGAGGAAAGACAATCCACTGTTGTGAATGGGGAAATGGCATTCCACTAATGGACCAAAAGACAACTATCTTGTATGTATTCTAAAAATCAATTCTAATATCAAACGTAGTGATGCAAATTTTATACTACATTAAGCTAGGGTGCTAAAAAAGTGTCCTACATCACCGAGGTACATTTCACTTTCTTCAATACATCAATAGTGTACATTTCAAAAGGTGCTCGCTTCTAGTGACCACTACATTGTAACTTCAATGTCTAACTAATTCCACAAAAGTTTTAAAATGTGAAACAACTAAGGGTTGATGCCAATTCCATTTTTCCTCCTACAAAAATTCACTCAATTTTTTTTTCAAGGAGTTTAATTTCCCCCCAATCAATTATTAACCTCGGTAAAGGACCAAATGACCATTGAATGTACATAGGTAATCTTGAGCAAGTGCATATGAAGTCATTTTTCAATGGATGTTCTTCAAATTCTGACAGAAGGTGTGAACATGTACCTCTATAGGGAGAATTTTTTTTTCTTGATTGGGTGCCTAGATCAAAAGTTATGATGCCTTGAATTTTTTCAAGGAACTCGAGCAGTTTCGAGCAGCAAGTGCAAAACTCCTTTTCTATTTCTAAAATTTGGCAAGTATGTAATTCACATGATACAAGATGCAAAACTTAAAAATAAAATACAAATACATATAGTAAAAATCTCATTCTAGGAGGAGTTTAAGTCTGTTGGCCCTATCAGGCAAACTTGAAAAAAAAACTTTTTCATCTAACTTCAAACATTATAGTCTTTTAATGATCCATGAGCTCACAGTTTCTGAAATTTTTTCCACACATTCCATAGTAGTCTAGTACATATTTGTACAATTGATTTTAAATAAATAAATAATTAAATAAATAATTTTTTTGCTCACTCCCTTGAAAAGTGGTTGTGCCTAAAATGAACCTTGTTTCTTGAGGGGTTAATCCCTAAAGGACCAAGTGTCCGTTCAACGTACACAAGAAATCTCGAGTAGATTCCTACAAAGTCACTTTTGGTCGGATGTTCATGAAATTTGGACACAATGTGCAACTATGTACCCTCTTCCCAAAAATCTAATTTTTTTTTCCGATCGGGTGCCCGGATCAAAAGTTATGCTGCCCTGAACTTTGCGGGCAGCTCGGGCAGCTCCAGGCAGCATGTGCAAAATTCTTTCTATGATTGTGAAATTTGGTGGGTATGTAGCTTACATGGTACAAGATGAAAATGTAAAAAAGAAATAACCATGTGTAGTGTAAAAATCTTATACTAGAAGGAGTTAAAGTTTCTAGGCCTTGTTGGGCAAGGTTGGAAAAAAACTTTTTGACCTAACTTCAAACGTTATAATCTTTCAATCCGTGCGGTCAAAGTTTCTGAAATTTTTTCCACACATTTCCATAGAAGTTTAGTACAAATGGGTAGGGTTAAATCTTGAAAAAAAACTTTTTTTTGATCATTTTTTTCTCGCTGCCCTAAAAAGTGGTAGTTTTTGACAATTTCTACTCAAAATATGCCTCAGTCCTTTAGGGGTTAAAAGGTCGCTTTAAGAACAGACAACCGTATTTGTAATTTGTACCTTCACACTGTAAGGGATGCTCATGCAGAGTTGGGAGGCCTGGACTTTGGGCAGATTTAGATGCTCATGCATGTGGGTAGTTCCGGGACTTCAGACTCCTTGCAAGCCATATTTATGGCTCACACACATGTTACCCGTACATTAATTTAAGAGGAGACTCAGACTTGTGGCAACTTTGCAAACAGTCTCCAGTTCTCCGTTAAATAAAATTAAAAAAAAAAAAAAAAAAATCTCCATCACCATGTTAATGATAAGGTAGTCTGGTCTTAAAGCGAATATTTTAGTGCCGATTGCATCTTTGGACAAGCTAAAGTCCTTGAAACAATTTTTAGTAATAGTTTGTAGGAAGGAAAAATGGAATTGGCATCCACCCCAAGTTGTTTCATATTTTTTGAAGCTTCATGGACTTAGATATAGATTTTTGAAGTTCAAATGCAATGGTCAGTAAAAGCAACCACCTTGTGAAATGCACAGTATTGATGTATTGAAGAAAGTAAAATGTACCTTTGTGTCATGATCCAATTTTAGAGCAAGGTCACTTTTATTTATTTTCTTTTTTTTAAATAACATATGACCTTCAAGGGTCACAACGAGGATTGATACAACACAACTTCCATGGAAATGTTATTTTTAACTTGAATTACACACCACAGACTTTCTCGTCAAGTCACAAGAAAAATAACACGAACGAGACCCATGCAAGCAATATGAACATGGGGAATTGAAAACGGCAACCTTGTAGAAGCATATAGTGGTTCCTACTACTTGTGCCATCACCCGGGATAGTTTAGAGTCATTTCAGGMCTAGAAAGGTTGCTTTTAGAATAGACAACCTGAAGCTTACTTTACAATAAAAAAAATCAACATATAACGAATAGAATGATTGTTTTAACTTGTTAGCACTACTGTTTTTTCTAAAAAATTCTATAGAAAGTTAAATGCGAGAAAGGGAAAGAGCAATTGAAATGTGTTTTTTTTTGACAAATTATGAAATTGTTGTAAATTTTTGAAGTGTGCTGCCCCATTGGTCCAAAATAATCTCTAGACTATCTCCAAACCAACAAAAGTGTATTCATAATGTTCAACTCACGCGTTTAGAGTAATCACAATCTTTTTTTTAACATGGCCACAACATGAAGGTTCCTATTGTAGTCACTATTCAATTGAAAAAATTGACTGTGGCCACCAATTCAATATAGCATAGCTAAATCTCATATACAAAATAAAGTCTATAGAGTGATCGACTACGGGTGGATTAAATTTAGAATTCAAATATTGATTTTAGCTTTTAGTTTGAGATTAAGTTTTCATCTCACAAAATCAATCTTCAATTTCTGCTTTTAGTCAATTTTAGCTTTGTTTTTCTACTCATGGATGTCTATTACTTTGGCTCAAAGTTGTCGATGTCTATTGCTCCACAAGTTTGGCCCAAACATTGAGCCCACCCTTATTGATTATAGCAAGTTTAAACAATAGTGGCTTGCAAATTAATGATCACGTGGATGCTTCAAGTTTAGTCCATCAATAACATTGGGGGACTTCATAGTTGCACAACTTTGGCTTTTTCAATACATTTTTGAGGCCGAAAGATAGCAAATGTTGTGAAGGCCTCTTATTGGAGGATGTTGCAAGACAAGTTTTTTAATCAAAAGCTGGAAATGCAAACTTGCCCATCACAATTTCTTGTAGTAAGATTCTTCTAGGGAAGTGAAAGTGACAACAAACAAAGGTGGCTTTTGGTCTTGTCCACAAATTCTATGACTAGGTGATATTGCTTTATCCTAAATTTTTTGATCCATTTGAACAGTTAAAAAATAATGTTTGTTTTTCGAAATTGCTAATTAAATTGACTCTTTTGGTGTTGCTTGATACAATTCGATTTTCACAATTGTATCAAGGGACCAAAAAGACATCATATTCCATAAAATCTATGTCATAGTTGGATCCAATAGCTCATGGACATCTATAAGTGAACGTACATTGTCTTGTTGTCTTAGCAAGGCAAGTTGATTTATAGTGCCGAAAAGGAATTGCAAATAGAGATGTATACAATACAACATTGAGGTGTGTTGCAATTGAGAGTTTTAAAAGTGGTCTATTTGTTGAAAATGTCATAGAAAATGTAGATGAGACTCGTTTGTTGTCCATATAGACAATGGCCGGTGTCATGCTATAAATACATACACTGTATAAAAATTGTATTATTTTATATTTTATGAAGATTCTTTATTAGAAAGACAAATCTTATTGGTGACGCTTCCATTAGCTTCAAGATAACACTTGTTGCCATTGAATTTATATGCAGGGTAAAAATCAGGCAAATTTCACCAGTTTTGAGTATTTCTTCAAGTTTTTAGAATTTGTATTTTGATTTGAAGTTTGCCTTTGCAATGTCGAACTTGAGAGTTTTTATGGAGTCCCAAGATCAAAAGGCTGATCCGGAGGTAGAGTTAGAGCTTTCCTTATCAGTTGCTAATTCAACCATCTCAGTCGGCAATTTCTTTAGCACTGCCATATCATCTACAAAATGAAGCTGGACCTTCTCGTCCGTTGAAGAAATCTTGTGTAGAGCAACGTTGGCATGAAAACCTTGATAAAGACGTTCGAGCTTTGGTGATTCTACTTTAAGTAAGATGTGTTGAGCAGGGCACCCATGATGTGATGTTAAGGCAAGTTACAAAGGCTTGAATGAAGACAAGTATTTTTGTATGATGAGACCTAATAGAGAAGGCACTGGCCATCAACGTTGGTTGAAAGGACTAGTGAATCATCTAAGTAAGGCCAAACGTGCAGATTACGTGGCAAAAACTATCAGACGCATCCTCAAATTCTTGCAGTTGGAATATCATTCTTCTTCGACTTCAATTTTTATTTCTACTTAATATTGGTTGAAGTTCAGTACATGATATAAGTGATTTGGTTTTATTATTTGTATGATAGAAGTTGAAATTTGAGATTTTAGGAATAGTTGACCTTTTTGAATTGACAAAGGTTAATTTAGTTTGAAAGAGAAATAAGAACTTATCTTTAGGTGTTTTCCTCTTACCAATGGATGTATGAAAGCTTGATGTAAGGTACACATGAGCTGATTTCACCTATCTTAAAGGTCTATAAGGTAGATAAGGATCTTTTTCCTCCTCTAAGTTAGTCTTGTAGAGTGGAAAGGAGGTATATGTGTTTGGGAGTTTTGAGGGAGTATGTGTGTTTTGAGAGTTTTTGAGGAGTATGTGTGGAGAAGCCGAAAGTTTGTTCGGCCATATTTGTTGTTGTAATAAATATTTTGAAATAAAAATTTAAAAGTTTATTTCTTTTCATTTTTCGTTTCCAAAGAGACATTTCTTTCTTGATTTGGAATTGTGAGCTAAACATTATAAGCGTGTGAGTGGAGGAAGGTCTGCTGCTACACAACAAAAAGGAGCAAAGATTTGAGCAACCACCCAAGTGTGTTTTTTTCTTTTGTTTTAAAAAATTTCCATCATTAAAGAAATATTTCTTAGCTCTCTATAGACGTATTTCTTAAAGTAATTGAAGCTCTACAACAAAAGTTGTGGGTTCTCAATAGTTGTAGGTCTACTGCCTTTCAAAAGTGAAGCCGAGACTTCTCTTGTGCATAACTTTTGCACAGTAATTTAAAATAGATTGAAATTTTAAGAAAAGTTATTTTGTAAGATCAACTTTCCGAGAAGGTATAACACATGAATTTTGGATAAAAATTGAAGAAGTTATAGGATTTTGTGTTAAGAAAGGTCTACTGCCTTTCTAAAAAGAAGGCCAAGATTTTGCTCTCCAATAAATTTTGGACAATATCTTAGATTGAGTTGAAATTTTGAGGGTGTTTAGATTGTGCTTTTAGCTTTTCAAATTGCTAAAGCAATTAGCATTTAAGTTCTTAGAGCACTTGTGGCACTAGATTGAAGGACGCAGCTAGTATGGGACTTAGTTTTTCTTAAAACTTGTTAGGATTTCTTCAAGTTTGTTAATATAAGAAAAATTCAAGACTCAAGATTAAAGATTTGAGACTCATGGGGCAAGAAGATTGAAGACTCGTGTATAGTGGTTTGTGGCTTGTTTTTCTCAGTCGGCTTTGGAGGCTAATTTTTATTTCAATTTTGCATTGTAAATCTTGTTGTGAGGTATGAAGTCATTTATTATGACAATTATTAACCTTGTTTTGTGTTTGTTGACAACGAAGTGGGACTGATCACCTACATGGTCACTTTTATGTCGTTTCTATTGTTGAAAGGCGCTTCCTGTTCACCGTAGGTTTGAAGTTTAGGAGCCAATATTTTGGACGGTCAGCTCGTGGATTGGCCGTCATGTTTCACCCGTCCAAGGATTTTTTTCTTATCACACACCCTTACTTTCATTCCTATAGAGCCACCGCAGAATAGGTGGATAGAAGATTCAAATGAAGAATCGGGTAAAAAGTCGAGTTTTCGTTACATCCCTATTAAACTCAACAACTAGCAGCCAGACACTCCACGTGTTTCTTAAGCGCATTCCTCTCTACCCGACACCGGCCATACATTAAAATTTTGAGAAGATATCAATGTTAAGTATGCCAACTTGGTTTCTAGTGAAGATTGTACAACCATAGTCATAGGAATCAATTCATGATTGAAGCTCCTATGGTCATTTTCACAACTGCTAGCGATAATTATCTTATTAGAAGAGGGTAAGATGACAACATTCCGTGTGTTAACTATAGGACATGGCCTAAAAGGTGGATGCACCTAAGACTATTCCCCAAATATTTTGTTGAACCTTGTGAATTTGAAGTCATTGTGCAATGGCTTAGGAAAGTGGTATGGATTGATAATTGTAGAAGCCATAATATCACTCTAAGGTACACATGCAATCATATTGATTAAAAAAGGCAAACAATTCTTAGGCTTTTGCCACCGTGCTCCATACACTTGTATCAACCAACAAAGACTTTTATCATCTTCAAATTCAAAGACATTTGGACAAAACCATGAGAAACAAAAAAAATGGAGTTGACTAAAATAAAAGTTTGCGGAACACAATCCATAGAGATGGACAACAATCAAGCAAATTTACCAATTTGGATGAGCTTTTTTTTTGTGTGGTTGCTCATAGCATCAAAGACGTAAAAAATGAAGAAATAAATTGCAAAATCTCTTGTACGGTAGCAAAGCTATAATATATTGTGGCATAAGAGTGGCATGTCAATTAATGGCATTTGGAGTGTGAATCACTTATTTCCATATGTTCAAGAAATTGTTGGTAAACATGAACAATACTTTCTAGGGCAAGATGTACTTGACAATGCTAGGCCAGCCTAGGTATGTCACATGACTTCTATTGTGTTGTAAACAATTCTCACGTACTTTAAACTTAGACACATTCTCATTTTGTTTGACATTGATATTATTTTTAAACAATGCTTTTTCTAAGATCATACTTCCAATTAACAATGTCTTTGTTGACACTAAATTTAAAGATGTCAAAATTTGTTAATGAACAAAAATTACTGTAATTGACAATTATTTTGTGTTCATGTTGACGTTTAAGACTAGATAATGCCATCATGGCTTTTTTTTCATATTTTAAAAAACGAATGAAAAGGAGATTATTCATAGGGGGGCAATGCTACAGTGGCGATTACAGGGCCATTGTCAGAGTTCTCAATGGGCGATGACAGTCATTTTGAAGGAGTCCAATTTGGCGATACTTTTTATTCTTTTATGGTCATGCTGGCAAAGCTTGGTTTGGGGTGAATTGCTTTTCTGGCGACTTGAGGCCTTTAGGTAATCGCCTTCTGGCGAATTTTACAAGTGTTGGAGGTGCAAGTGGCAAATTTGCAAAAGCACTTCCTAAAATAGTGTTTGAAGTAAAATTGGAAAACTTCCAAAGTAATTCTAGCAAATTAAAGAAACCTGGACCTGCGCCCACCCAAAAAACCCTCCAATGCCAAAGTAAGTAAATAACAAAAGAATTGAACAGAACAGAAAGTACTTGCAAGTTGCAACAATATTCAAGAGACATCTTCAGAATGTTTTAAAAATCTATGACCGGCACCCACACCCACACCCCTCCGATGCTAAAGTTAGTAAGTTACTCGAACAAATATGCAACACAAACAAAGGTGCATACATATTATACAACTCAACATATTCCAAGGAAGTTCAGAAAATACATCGCTCAGATCAAGTGCCGCAATCCACYTGAACAAAGTAGCACCTACACACAAGCAGTAATACATAGYCAGGGTCGAAATCCAATATCAACCACGTTTGCAATCAGGAATTCAGAACTTCATATCTGAGCCCATGGCTCTGAAGAGTGAAGAGCRTAGGAAAAGAAAASAAAACTCTGCAGYAGTGCATGCYTGCTGCAATAATCTGAATAYTTACTGCTAGAATTGGACAAACTGACGGTAGAAGCTAACTGAATACATGAATGCTGGACACCTATTGTTGTCGTGTTTTGCAGTACTGGCTTTCGAAAACCTCCAACGAACATCTGTAGGAAACACCTGCTAGAAGCACCTACACGTAAATCTAAGAGCCTGTCAAATATCTYCCTTGTCCACCGGACATAAACCACTCATTGAAAACATTTTGGTAAGGAAAATTCTCAAGCGTATAAATACGTTGAGAAAACATGCCAACCACGACTTCGATGTTTTCGTCCAGACCATTCCGGAGCTTAGACTTCAAGAAGCCCACGCTAAAAAACAGCCTCTCATCTTCCACCAATCCAATGACGTGCACAAGCGCCATTTCTGCCAATTTGAGGAACTCCCCGAAGTTTTGTGTTAGATTGTTGTTGGAATCTAGGACACGCCAGACCTTTGTGAGTGGGTTCACGTCATAAGGAGGCAGCATTGCGGTCCTAGAGTTCAACTTCATGCACGTCTTGAAGAGGCCACG
Source organism: Pleurozium schreberi (assembly GCA_006891605.1). Lineage (NCBI taxonomy): Eukaryota > Viridiplantae > Streptophyta > Bryopsida > Hypnales > Hylocomiaceae > Pleurozium > Pleurozium schreberi. The sequence goes on along the minus strand of VACF01000410.1, from coordinate 23,167 downwards.
TTCTAACATGAGGGCTTCGCAATTTACAAGAGGCAGAATTAACATCTTCTAGTCCCCCTCACCCAAAATCTTGCCATGTCCGTATGCATCCATTAAGATCCAGAGATGCTTATCAAACATCTCCTCAGCATTCACTCCACACCAATACTGTGGATAAAAAATTCCGAATGCATTGAGGACGTGCTGCGCAGAAAATCGATTGTCTAGCTCCTGCACAAGCATGTTTGCGACAGCTGCAATCACACAACAAATTCATTAACATAAACTTCAGGTGATTCAAGCAAGTGGCAGAGAACATTGACATGAGACGGTATATGTATCCTCCATAGAAAAGACAATTTCAGATTTTTTTTTCACACAGACAATCCAAACCAATGAAGCCAAGGCACAACAAGCAAGTACAAAGCAAGGCATTGGAAACTGACTAGCATCAGGTCATTTTGATGTAACAAAAGCAAGCGTCAAACCCAATCACCTGTGCATTCCGACTTCACTTTTGTGAGCAGCGCGGCCCACACATTTCGATCGACTGCCGCTCCTTTATGTTCAGCATGGATGTGCTCACCGTTACAAACAAACGTCAACATAGCTGAGGCATCAACGTTTAAATCACACATCCACTTAATGTGGATCTGCTCGTGGCTGCAGTAGAGGAGGTTGTTAAAACTCCAGAATTCATTTGTGCTGTAGGCTGTTGCTTTATCTTCGTACATTCGGTACAATGAAGCTTGGCACACTTTGACAGCGGCAACAAAATCACAGATATACACATCACGCTTTTGCGCAAAAACCACCAAGGTATCAATGGCCTCCAATAGCGGAAGAAGAGCACACATGCCCAACATGTTGTATGGATCTAGCAACAACGTTAAGCAAGCCTGCACAACGGATGCCACGATCAGAACCCTACCGCAAGCTACAATGACAAACTGCCATGCAGAACATGCAGTAAACAGACAACGTAGCCKAATGCTCTCAAAATTCCGTTTGCATATGTGCAGTCTGACTCATCCAAAGTTTTTGTAAATGCAAACGACAAAGCAAGAAGGAGAAAGGCTTACCTCAGCCTTCATGTTTCCTTCTAAGTCGGCCGTCATTTTATAAATGAGAGTTCGATACTCTGATAGCAGCCTACGGAGAGGCTCGATAAGGCTTACCCACCGTGTTTGAACATTGCGAAGCAATTTCAAGCCCTTTGTTTCCGTGAGTTCAGCCAGTTGCCGAAATTCCTCAAGCCTTTTTTGACTTTTCGAAAAGTATGCATGAGTCACGCCCAATAGCTTCTCRATGGCTGAGAAAATGCCCAGATTTGATAAAGCTTTGACTGCAAGGTTGCATTGGTATGCAACACAATGCACCCCAATTGAGAAAGGAGCGTGCTTGTCTTTGACCTGTGTGGTGACGCCAGATCTACTTCCCTGCAAGTCAGACGCACCGTCGGCACCGAAACTCACAAGTTTTTTCGCAATACYTTCACCATCTAATCCACCTCCAGCAGCGACCGCATCCATGATCAGCGTCCTCAAGTTCTCTGCGTTAGGGGTGCAATGAACTTCCTGCAATGACACGAGAAGCAGCACCCTAACCCAATCTTGCACAATGTATACATGCACAGACAAAACACTGGTGTTGTCCACCGCTGTTACTTCATCCACTGTTACTGCCACATAGCGAGCTGCGCTAATCAACCTACGGATTTCTTGCACAACCTGTTTGTATATGTAACCAGCCATGGTCCAGCCGGAATTGTTGCACCAATGGGCTGACGGCAAGTCAGGGACACTAARGAACTTGTACAAATTCTGGCGCGACTCGTACTCCAGCATGGGGCAACCGTCACGTAGAAGCTAGAAGAGGGTAGCAAATTGCACCCTCTTTTCCGTGCCTCCAATGAAGTGTATTGATTAATCTGCTGGACCACTGTGGGTGGTGGTTTTGAGGCATAGAGGCGGAGGTTCTTCCGGTGCTTGCACAGGTTTGCCACATATTGCTCCCCCTGCTTTACTTTAAATTGTGGTGCATGTCCTTCTTTGCAATTCTCTTCCCATCATGCTTGAACAACGTATCAGATTTTGGAGCCATTATACATGGCTTTCTATCAATCGTACTACACACCTTACACTTCACCATGTGAAGTATCCTGTCACTTGCCATAATACCTTCCGCCCAAGGTAGCTTTGCGGCCCAGATGGTTTGAAATTTTCGATGGTGATCATATCATTTTTGTGACTTTGATTTCTTCATCTCCGCCTTGCCACGACTTGTAGCACCCCGCTTGTTAGGAGGGGTCTGAAAGTCCGAATCGTCAGAGCCCTCGGAGTCATCAGAAATCTCATGCAAATCCCTGTTGTCCACACGATCTGATTCTAACGAAATAGTGATCAACGGAGACTTTGAACTCAAGACAGTTGTGTCACCAGAGCCAAAAGAAGAACCTTCCATATGCTCCAATTCAGTGGATACAAATTTGCACCCCAAGCTGAAAAGAGGGCTAAGTAGGGTGATCTGGAATAGAATAAGGTTCAGCCCCTGGAACCTCTGACATCGATCCATCAAAGACCATGGACAAAGGTTGCCCACCACAACCACCTCGACTGGATTGAAAGTAACTGCGCATCGTTTTCTTGGCTGCTTCCACCCTGCGTTGCTCGATGAGTTTTTCTTTGTGCACAAAATGTTTTCTGGCCAATGCGAGCGCCTCCGTCGCAGCTTTGTTGGCCTTCTTCTTCGCCGATCTCGCAAGCAAAGCAGCTCACAGAACGTTCCGACAAGGTCATCGCCCGCATCTCCGTGATCAGATTCCATCCTTCAATTACTGGCTTAATCCTTCAAGCAAACATGTACAGGAAAATCAAAACTATGGCACACACAAGCGCAGTGAACGTCAAACTTCTAAAGTAGCAAAAGTACACATGGAAGTGCAATAAGTAAGCGTAGAGGGCCAATTTCTGTAAAGAAAGAAGTAGGTAACTTGAGCATGCTCAGGGCTCAACAACCCAATTGCGAAATGAATTAAACCACAAGCATTAAAAGTCACAGAACCAACAAATAATGGAACGTTGAGGCTTGAGACTCCCTGGAGCAAGGCCGTTCCTGGAATGACGGAAAAATCATGAGCAATCCCGCGCATCCTACGCCGGCAGCGTGCGTATTGAAGCCCCCACTCTCGCATGTTTGAAGGCAAAGTTTACAGCACCCTCTTCGCCACTACATGGCRAAATGAAGACCACTCCGCTGAATGCAGTGGCGACATTAATCACGCCTTCATCGTTGCGAGTGGCGATCAAGGAGCGTTGCACAGAATTCAAGTGGCGATGGAGGCGAGCGTACTGGCGTGTAAATGCAGGAGGAGTGGTGCCTTCAGGCGATCCTCCCGGGGTATTGGGTTTAGAGCCTGAAGCTGCTGGCGACGCGGGCATGGGCTCCCAACAAGACTGACGCCAACATGGCACCAAGGGGTCGCGTCAAGCCGCCAAGGTGGCCACGTGGCCCCTTTTTTCTGAACTTTTTTGTTAAGGTCATTTCGCCAGCCAGGGCAGTTTGGTGCAAACTGGCACCATGCGGCCAAAAAAAAAGCCCTGAATGCCATGTCTAATAGTCTATCTTAAACATCAATAAGTAACTGTGCTTTTGACAAATCTAAGAGTGTAAAAAGATGGGTTGGATTATTAGTTATGTGGAGTAACACTTATCTAACTTTTAAATGAACAATGGTGACAAATTTGCCTTGATAACTAGACTTGGCATTACGTATTGATTTACTTGATTACATTAACCCCTAAAGTCCCAAGTGTCCCCTCAGGGGACACTTGGGATTTCAGGCAGGCTTGTGTGATCTCAATTTTTGACATAATTTTTTAAAACTTTTTTTTATGATAGAAAACCACATTATCTTTTTGCAAATATAATTTTTGTTTCAATCAGTGCATGTGGGCAAAATTTATGCCATACTATGCACAAATTTCAGTTCGTCAGGCAAAAAAAAAATCACAAAAATATGATTTCTTTTTCTTTTTTCTTTTTTCCTCAAACATTATATTGTTGTGTACATCTTAAGCTTTGATTCATTCTATTTGGCCTAATAATGAGAAAGTTATGGACAATCTTGTTTTTCGGGCAAACTAAGCATCCTCTTGAAAAAATAACTTATAGGATTAATTTCTGAATGCAATTTTCACAATTTTTCAAAACAAATTTTTGGACAAGGTTAAGTCTACTTGCCAAAACAATTTCACCGTTGGGATTATTGTGTTTCAATCCCATCTTAGAGCTATTAACAATTTAATTTTTTTTCCAATCTTGGACCTACTTCCATTAAACAATTTTTTAATGATTGAATATCAAGTGTGTTTTTCTTGAATTTTTTCTCCTAATCCTCAACTTGAATCTTCAACACAAAATTTTTTAATTTCAAGCTCAGTAGAGCAAAAACATTTGATTAGGAAGCTCCAAAGCCTAAAAATTTACTCATAGAATGTATAAAAAAGCTTGTTTTTTTCACTTTAAAAGCAAATATCTTAATATCTATGCAATCAAAGTTCGTGAAAATTTTCATATACATTTATATACTAGTGTAGTGCAAGATCCTATGGTTAGATATGCAAAAAAATTGAAAAGTTTGAAACCTTTGCACCTTACAATAGAAATGGTAGTTTTGAATGGATTTTGAGAGAAAGAAGGCCTTGGGACTTTAGGGGTTAAGGTAGAAACACCCAAAAACATCTTTGTCTCCATTTTTGTATCCTAGACTACAACTAATTGTGTCCATTGACTTTGTTAATGTGTCCTCCAAATGCTTAATTATGATTTGTTGACACATTTAAAGGAGACAAATTTAACTTTGATTTCTTGACTACTATTTTTTGCAAATTTAAATTTAGGGTCCTCATGATTGTATGACAATTTTAGTGGTCTAGTAAGCTAGTACTTTGAAAAATCATGGAAATTACATTCCTCATCTAAAAAATCTATTTTATTTTGGATATTTTGATTTTCACTTGCTAATACTACAAAAATATTGTTTTTAGGAAAATGTGCCTCTAACGATGCTAAATTAATTATATTGGCATTTTTCGGTGTTTCTTCCTCAGTAGGGGTGTTGCCATTTCTTTCTCAAGATTGTACTTATTGTTACAAACAATGAATATCATTATCAGTGTAGTGCACTTTTGACAAGGTAGTGTTACAATTTGGCTGTGTACAACCACTTTTGAGTGCATAGGCATAGTGACAAACTATGCACCCAACCCAATCCAATTTGTTTTTATTATTTATCCCCCTTCTCCCCCCCCCCAAATACTTAAAAAGAATTTGAATCCCCCCTCCCCTTTTTTATAATTTTCAGGAAGCAGGAACTGCTCCAAACAATATGGGATTTGTTTCCCAGCATCCATATCCATATTTGTATTCGTACATGGATTCATTTCTGTATTCATTTCTGTATTCATTTCTGTATTCATTTATGAATTCATATCTGTATTCATATCTTATTTGTATCTTATTTGTATATGTATTCGTATTTGTATTCGTATTTGTATTGTATTTGTGTCTAAGATCGTATCCAAGATCAACGGTTGTGGCGGGGGGGTTGTAATTTTTTTTAAATAAAAAATCAACGACTTTGGTTATTTAGGAGGGAGGGGGAGAAACTAATACCAAAATGAAATGCGCATTGTGTACAGCCTCTTGTCACTGGATTGCGTTACAATTGCAACATAAATGTTATAAAATTGCAAACACAAATGTTTTAAAACAATGAATCCAAACACCCTCAAGTCATTGAGTTACTATTCATTTCCTGATTTGGTATCTTAGTACAAAACTTCTCCAACTGTGTTTAACCCATTAAGGATTGTGGTCAATTTTGGAGGCGAGTAAGACATTTTCTTGTCCCATGCGAGACATGGAAAAATTACCAAATTGTGATGCATTCCAGACATTTGTCCTTACGGATGGAATTGGCATGAATGTTTGGGGCTCCGCAATATATTTTGAGGCAAATGTAGGTTCCTTTGCTAAAACATTTCCTTATTTTCAGCAAGTCTTTTAAGTAATGACCTTTAAGTAAGGTTTTTAGTAAAAATTTACTGAAAAGACAGTCTTTTCAATAAATTTTTACTAAAAACCTTACTTAAAGGTCATTACTTAAAAGACTATACTACTAGGACTATACTTAAAACACCCCTTTCTCTTGTAGTGTTTGTTGTAGTATTGATGTTGTACTACCATAATAAACATTCAAAGTTGGATTGTGAGACCATTGGAATAGTATTGCAACAATATGAAGACAATGGGGGTGTTCTTCTCCGACGGTCCCAATGCATTTGGTTTCCAACTGTCCACACATGTCTCCTTTCAACTGTATCCAAATTCATTCTGAAATTCTGGTTTGCAAAAACAATGTGTCAACTTCAACCAAAAAGTGTTCAACTGATCATTAATGGGTTAACATGCAAGCACTTTCAAAATCAGGTTGAAGTTTTCTACTGAGCTCTTTTTCACTAAGGAAACCATCACAAGAGACCAACACTCGTATGAAGAGATCATAAACATAAAGCTTAAATCAACAGTACAAAAAAATTCTGAATTGTTTGTTGGAGCATGGAGCGTCAAGCCTTGGTAGCTGAATCACATCAATGAGCTTGACAGAAAAGACATAAACTTGGGACGTAGGTAGAAGGAACGATCAACATCAGGGAAACGTAAATGAGCAAGCAAGACAAGACTCACCATGTGGAAAGCTCAGACAACCCCTTTAAGGATCTTATGGCCAGAAATGGCTATTCTTCATTTTGGGTCCTTGTATACTAGATTTTTTTTTTGCTTGTACGATCTTGCTGCAAAAAATCCCATGAAAATCACAAAGCAAGTTAGCCTATGCAATCTCACAAAGAAATCTGCATTACATTTTTTTTTTCTCTATGTGTAAATGGCATTTGTTCTTAGAAGTTGCAATAATATTGCAACACTTAAATATTAACAATGTATGATTCGTGCTAACATCATGTAGGGATTAAGTTGGATTGGTGGCAATTTTTATTAGAGCTTGGTTTAGTCCACACCAACATTTGTTTCAGAACAGTAAGTGGCATATGCCCTCGCAACAATGGCACAAATTTGCAAGAATGAAATTTGACACAAGAAAACCTGCCAACTGAAGATGAGTGGTACAATAAAGACCCCTCTAACTCAACTAGTCCGGGATTGGTTTGACACATTGGCTTAGAGAGGATCAAATGCAGTCTTAACCCCTCATCGCTACATAGGACAAAAAGTGTCCTCACAATCCACTTTGAAGCACTCTGACTAACTTTTGCATCCAATGTTTGAATTCAATAAAACTTGTTCACTTGGAAATGTTGCGCATACTAGTCTAGTTTCTATGGCAAGATTTTCAAATCAATCTATTGAGTTTGTGAAAGTCATTCAAAGTTCTCAGGTTCAATTTAGGTTCAGCACAGTGTATTGTGATGGCTGCGTCTTTGGGGGATTGTATCTTTTTCATCAAATGTTTGCTTTCAATAAAATTTGTCAATTTTTTTCCCCATAAAGGTCTAGTCATTGTGGTAAGGGTTTCATGTCAATCCAAGTTGTTTTGAATGTTTGGGAGCAATTCAAAGTCCAAAATCCAGAAGTTTTTGCATTTCAGTGAACTTTGGCTGCTCATAACTCCTTCATATATGATCTTTTTTCAATAATTTTTGTTGGAAAAGTTGCGTTTACTAATCTAGTTTGAGTGGTAAAATTTCACATCCATCCAAGATATTATGAGTGACTGAGAAGCATTTTAGTTGGAGGTTCAGCCACATATGTGATTTTTTGCTACTGTTTTTGCTATTTTTTGACATTTCAAATCCGTTATTCAAACACAWTAAGTCATTTTATTATATTTTATTCACCATATTGTTTACATTCTAGTTTTAAATCACTTTGTAGTTTAAAGTTTTTGATTTGAGTCGGTTTAGAAATCGAATTTCACCTCCAAATTTGTTTTCAAGAAAATTTTTGCACCTTTTTTCAACACTAAATCATTATAATACATTCAATCGATATGGTCAAATGAAATCAAATTTGTACCACAACATCTACATCGTACTCACTACAACATTGCACAGTTGAGATCTTCATAGCTCACTGAAATTTAGACTTTTAACACTTGCAAAGGGAGGATGCTTTTAAACATGGTTGGAGGGAGCTATGAGGGGTTAACCTTTGTAATGTGGCTCAGTCCCGGATTGGTCTGATAACATTGGCTTCCGTAAGTTTGTTGGCTGTTGGCTTACAAAGGGCAGACTTTGAGAGGTATCCACTTGGAATAACTTAAGTTACTTATCGCCCAAAACAAAAACTCTGGTCCTCACGATCAATAAAATTGCTCCTTTTTTCTTTTATGAAACAAATGAAACGAAATTTCTTTGCAGGGGCACCTTACAGAACCTGCCAGTCACAGAACCTGGCAGGGACACCACACAGCTTCTTCTTCTTTCTATTCCAGTCCACAGTCGACACAGCCGGCTAGCCTGCTCTTCCATCAATTGGGCCTAGTTAATCCCCACGCTCTGGCTGCAGTCTTAACGTCATCCTCTTCCACACAATCGTCTGAAATGACACACTATGACACACTATGACACTCTATAATTGTACCTTTCCTTCACCTTCTCTGAATCTGTAGTTCTGTACACACAGCGTAACTTCTACTCGTCAACCTACAACACACGCGAGAAGGCCTTTAGAAGCAGTGACTGCAGCGCCATTAAGTTGTAGTCAGAGAGTAACGTAAATTATGAGATGTAGCAGAAAATACAAACATGCATCATGTTGACAGCACGGGCTGTCAGTTTCATATGGAAAATCAGGAATCGGGGTTGGTGGCAAGCTAAAGCTCCAATGTATAATAGGCCTGTGCAGTGCGTCCAGAAGATTATGAGCGCATGATGAGTATGGGACCTTGATTGAGGTCTGAGGTCAGCCATGGAACTACCCCGTAACTTAACTTTAAGATTTTTCCTAGCTCTAGAGGAAGAGAGATCAAACAGCTGGTTSAAAGAGAGGTGCCAGCTTCGTATCTCTCTTGCCTGCTCACATGCATGATGCACTTAGAATTACGGAATACCCCTCCTAAGTTATTGTTTTTCGTATTCTCTCATGCAGCAGCAACAGGATTGTATCTCATTCAATTCGATCACCAGCTAGCTAAACTCCCACGAATCAGTCGACCTACTGCATTGAATGTGGCGTGAGCCGCCACTACAGGTGCTTGCATATATCCAACGTTGTCGATCTTCCTCAAGGCGAGTATTGTCAGATCACCCGAAGAACAAGCCAAGGCACGAGACTCTTGTGGTTTGCAAAACTCCACACGCAAGTAAGGAAAAGCCGCTGATAGTTTGTACTTACAGGCTAACTGAGGTATCCATTGATTAATAGTTTGCTGCCAACGTCGTTTKTGAGAAGGAGCAGCAGCAGCAGACATGGAGATCATGAGCACCGACGAGGATAGCAAAGCAGAGTACATGTCTGTCGTCGTAAGAGGTACAAGCTTGCATAACTGCCTTCTCCTCTCTATCCTGTAATCTGTTTTTTTGTCGCCAAAGAATTTGCAAAGCTAGAGGACTTCCAATTAGTTCCAAACCACTGTTCTCTTGCAAAATTTATGTAGAGAGACGGGATATAATATAGTAAGTTAAATAGAGGCGCACCTTCTGGATTACAATGAAAGTCGGCAAGCTTGAATCCTAGCTCTGAAGGCGCGCTTCTTCGTAATCTACCCTAGAATCGACCACCTCGTACTTTGTGTCATCAACTCGCAGTTAGCGTTTCCGAGACAATAATCACACTCAAACCTGCAGAAATGCAAGTTGCTAAGGTGCCTCTAGATAACTGACACAGTTGAGCATCCCTCCATTCGCAGTACTAGAGTTTATCGACGCTGTTTTGACACTTATGGCGGAGTTGAGGCTCCCGCCCCTGTTTATGACGAGATTTTTGAAAAAATTTGAATCCTCAAGAAAGGGGTTCGGCGCTGAAATTGGACGCGCGTCCTTGACTCTTTGTTGAACTCTTAGCCTCATATTCGAGCAGAAACGGCATGCTGTCTTTGTAATTCTTTCTTCAGTGGAGAGTAGTGGTAGAAATAGTGTTTCAATGACATTGCTGGAGTCGGAAGATTATGTGAAGTGATTTGGTTGATTGTTTGTGGTTCGCAGCGCCGATTCTGTCAGGCTTTTCCCTCAAGTGCTTCACGTGGCTCTTGGAGACGGGAATGACGAGCTCGATCATAATTCCCAAGATGAAGAAGGACAACCAACTTACTAAGGTCGTGACCGATTACATTCCCCTACAAATAACGAGAGCAATTTCTGGGACACAGTGTCACTCATCTTTTTTTTAATTTCATTCCTTGACTTTCGTCTGTTTTTTTTCAGACACTCGTGGAGTCGGATTATGTAGAACCACCCATGTACACTCCGCAATTTGCTTACGAGCATGGTATAATCCTAATCACTCCCACATTTAACCTCATCAACCTCCATGGAACCAGGATGCCGAAGCGGTGAAACGCTTGCGTTCATGTGGAGCTGTAATGGTTGGGAAGACCAACATGCACGAACTTGGGATGGGCACTACTGGTATCAACCCACATTACGGGTACGTAGATTTATTACTTCTTGTTCAAATTAATGCTCCCTCAACCGTTCATTATTAGCTTCAAATTCATGATGCAGGATGGTTTAACTCCCTGAAATTCTTTCTAAGAATTTTAAGCGAGAGAGAAGAACCGTAGTACTTCCTGAGACTGCCTTCTTGATGGTGCAGCAGGGTTTCCAAAGCGTATTGATCTCTACTGTAGCTGCAGGCCAYTGATGGTTTTAACCTARTTCTTGTTTCTGYGACGCAGGGCCACCCGTAACCCATATGACAAGGCAAGAGTATCTGGAGGCTCATCAGGAGGCTCAGCAGCAGCWGTGGCAGCTGGCCTTTGCCCAGCTGCACTGGGTGTCGATGGAGGAGGTGAAGACTGGAGAGCAGTCCTGTCTCTTCCTAATTAAGCAGACATTGTTAATCTGTCATGCAGCATTGAGTTTTGAACTTGCATCTCCCATTGGCTCCCAAGTGTATGAAAGATTTGTAGGATCCTCTYAGTCTCACCAGTTTGGGATGTATGGCAGGCTCAGTGCGGATGCCCGCTGGTTTATGCGGAGTGGTGGGACTCAAGCCCACATTCGGCCGGACATCAAGCGCTGGGTATGTATTTCCTCTTCCGCACTCCGGCACAACATCTCAAGCTGTACTTGGACATGATTCTAGCTGTCTCTGCACTCGATAGTATGTAATGAACTGCAAGGTTGCTGTGGACGGCAGTTTAAACCCTAACAGGATCAAGGATTCATGGTTTGMAAATGARTTAATGTATTTTAAAGCTTGATACTATGGCCAGAGACCTCATCATATTGGGAAAACATAGTTTAAAAGGGGGTCATCAGGATCAATAGAGAACATGGCATGTGYTTGTAAATTATTGAAATTGTACAGRGTCTCCGTATGRCYTATATGAACCTGATAAACAAGATYATGAGGCCCGATTTGRGACTCTTCGTCCTTTCAGARTTTAGCTTCTGATTTTCTGGAAATGTCTGAATTTTSAAGAGCTWRTGCATCCTGGATATATTAGTAGAACGCTATTGAATCTTTGTATTCTTGAGGAAATCATCTGAGTCTAAATTCAGTTACCAGTGTAAGTCATTCCGGTAAGATCAGTCTCGTCAGGGATCCATGTGCAAATTCTGTCATCTGATGATAGATTAATTGAGTGCTYGTGGCTGGTGCAGTGTTTTGCCATTGAATTGGACGGTGGGAATGTTGGGTACTCTTACGGCATCCGTGGAAGATTCACTCATCATGTAAGCAATTCAATCAATGGATTTATGGCCTTCTTAAGTGCCATATATTCGATTCAGGTCTCCTTAGTTAGTATCAAGTTTTTAAATATATTTTCAAGATCTTCACATTTGCAATCTGATTTTTTAGGTATGCTGCAATGCACGGGCCTCTTCCCGACGACGACATAGTGTCCTTACCGGTACGTTCTCGATTTGTAAATGAGGTCCTGAGTATCAGAATCAAAATTTTCCCGATCTACTTCGTAGTAACTCTAGCACTCACTGAGCCTGAATGTTTTGCAGCCGCCAGCAAACTTGCCACTTTTGAAGGAATCACATGAGGAGCTCACCAGCATTGCAAAACTGATGGGAGATCTAAAGTTCGCCAAGTTCACAAAGGTAGGACGATCTTTTGAATTAGACATTCTGATGCTCGAACAAAAAAGCTACTGATTGTCTTCCATTCTTTTTCTCCTCTTTGATCCTCTTTAGGCACACTATTGGCATTTTGAACTGTTCGTTCATCTTGCAGTGGTTCGAAGATTGCGACGAACCTGTACGGAATGCATGCTCCCGAGCAGTGCAATTAGTGCAAAAGTCCTTTAATACCAAGGTGGAATTTTCTGCGTTTCTTATTCTCTTTGGCATGCTTACAATTCAATGAAGAAGTRGAAGATTCTTTTTATTTGAGTTTTACTCAGTGTACTCATTGTTGATTTTATTCCATGTTCGAGAGGAAACCATGAATTAATATGTCCTTATGAAATATGTCTGTCTTTATTGGCCGTCACAGGTAGTGGAAGTGACCATTCCCGAACTGGAGGAGATGAGATTGTCACATTTTGTAACCATTGGCAGTGAATGTGACACTTCGCTTGGCGCTGACTACCGGAAATCGTAAGCCTTCTTGATCATTTCACCCTGTATGGTGATGTTATTCTTATTAATGTAGGTTGTTCTCTGATTGTGGTGTCTGCATCTGTGAGTGATAAACAGAGGGGTTGAGGCATCCGGTGCAGACGTGCGAGTTGGGTTCTCCATTTATAAAAGCTTTAGTGGCCATGAATTCATCGCTGCACAAAGGATAAGGTATGTGTTGGGACCAGAGCTATCGTATAATATGTAAAGCAGATATCACTAAGTTTGAATTTGACTAAGTATCCCTTTTATTCTATGGCTCTAGAACTGAATCAATGCAGTAAGTTCTAACGAAGAGTAATGCTCATAGTTGATGTGCAAGCAAAGTTACAGAAACCCTGAAAGGAATTTAAACTCGTAAGCGACAATATTTACCGGTCCCAATCTTATTGAGTTAGGGAGGTTCTACTATACAATAGTGGTTTGAATTGAGAGCCCATACCAATGATTATGTATAGGGCAATGCCTAAGGAGGAGTGCATTTTGCGATATAAAGGGCCAACGAGGAGGGCGGAGCTTGACGAGGAGGCGTTTCATATCGCAAAATGCCCGACAACAAGGGACATTGCTCTACATAAATCACGAGGAAAATCAAAGTTGGATGAAACACTTGGGATGAAATAACAAAATTGGATGAAGAATCCGTAATGCTCAATTATGCAAGTTTGCCTGCGTAATCAAGCATTACGGCTTATTGTGCAGCAAAATCCTCCCAGGAAATGATCCTAGGAAATGATCCCACGAAATGAACGGGCGATTTCGTAGGAGAGGTTCATGCACATAGAATGACATGGAAATTTAGTTACATACAATGCATCCAAATACCAAATCTTTATAAATATATTTGCTTTCAAAATTAAAATAGAACCCAGACCATTCCTCCATTTTGATTAGAGGGAAATGCTTTCAAGTCAATGTACAGCCGACCTAGTGCAACTGTTCTATAATGGAATTCTTTTGTACATGAACTAAAATCCAGACAATGGAGGAAATGCAAACACGGACTAATTTTATTTGATAGAAAATAGTAGCCTACAATAAATATCTCAGCCCACACTATGTTGCAAATAGTGTGTCTCTTAGCAATTGGTGTCTCACTTATAGCCTATAACAAAGTCTCCAGAATACCTTTAAAAAAACAAGCTCTATGTGAGTTGTCCAAAGCCAAAAATGTAGGGCTGGTTCAGGACCGTGAAAAGAATCAAAGCTGAAGAGTCCATCACTACCCGCATTCTACTACGTCTGCCCCGAGTGTAAGAATACAATTGTGAGAATAATTTACCTTTTACCTCGAAAATTATATCTCATACAGAGTGCTGGCCAGTCGTGGAGTGGCTCTCAAAGTCAAAGGCACCGACCTGAAACAAATAATTTTACACCCATTACACGTCAAAAAAACCTTAACTGACAGGCTTAAGAGATTCAAACACGTCAAGAACATCAGCAATTTGAAACTAATAATTCAGAAATCAGTATCTTCTCAACACCTAAATGTACAACCATCCAATGAAACGAGTATGAATGCTTTGAAAAGTCATACTAATTGAGGAAGCTTCAAAAGAATCCTGTAAAATATCAATGCTCTCACAGAAAGAATGCTCTATAGTAAGTTACGTACAACCAAAATCAGCACTGCCCCAAGTGCGACACCAAGTGCGACATATTTGGAACAAAAAGCGTCACTAAAACCTGGATATTGATTATAAAAGATGTACAGAATCAAAACATGATAGTCTATGAAAGCCTAATGTTGGTTTTTGGTACACCTAGAGAACAAACATTGAAAATTCATAACTTACTCAYGGAGTGTCCAAACAATGCATACTAACGTGTGTTGGAATTCTCTTTGCAGTTGACATTGAAAATAAGATTTAACAAAAATAATTTGCTTTTACTATGCTCAAGTGTAATTAGTGACGATTATTGGTGTGCATACGTACCTCATCGATATTTATCGATATATTTAGAGGAGTTTCAATGATTTACAAATCTTGCTTCTAGAAGTGACCTTCGAGAACTTACTGGTTTGAGAACACATATTACTACAAATAAGTTTTGTCAACAAAACCAATTGACAAGAAACTTGTAAAGAATCACCACAAACCTGAAACAGACGACCCCGGAGGCTTCCTGGACATGGATATCGTGAGGCAGTTGTCCTTTGATGGGCTGCCAATCGAAGCCTTGGACGAGGTAAGCCAAGCCCATCTGCACCAAAATGACGCCCAGATTGGCACCAGGGCAGCCTCGGCGACCGTAACCAAACGGCAACAGCTTGAACGTGTCGATTTGAGATGCGGCGTCTGTGCCTGTAAACCGCTTGGGGTCAAAATGGAGCGGCTTCGGCCATATTTTGGGGTCACGTCCAATTGCTGCGTAGTCCATGACCACAGTAGTGTTGGCAGGGATTTCATAGCGACCAAGCGGAGTTGCCACCTTGTTAATGTGGGGAAGGGACATGGGCACTGTTGGGTGGAGTCGTAGTGTTTCTTTCACAATCGYCTGCATAATCAATTGAGTTAAGGTAAAACGTTTCATTTAAGCTGATGTGCATGAATGCAGTCAAAACTAGAGGTCAACATTGCAATATCTCACTTTTACACAAGTGGAAGTCATGAAGTTCCCCCCAAATATATATATTTTTGGAAGATTTTTGAAATTTCTTTGAATTTTCAAAGTCAAAGCTTAGGGTGCCAAAATAAGTGCATCTTTGGAAAGAYTCAACACCATGACATAACCGAGGGGGCCAACTGTGTTACATACTTCTACCTAAGACCTTATAATTAAGGGTGTCATCCTCATTTGACCCTCATGCAACCTCTGACAATGAAGTTCGACTTCAACAAGGACACAATGTTTAGCACTAGGACAATAAGAATATAGAGATAATTTAGCAGCAACGATCAATGGAGTTATCCTATGAATAATGATATGTCACTGCCTCTTTCGACCCCACTTTGAACCCATACAACCAATGGAATTGATCTCATACTTCTTCAAAGAACTTGTTCCTGACAGGGATACCCAAGGTGTAATTAAGCACGAAGAGGGTTTTGTTGTTCCTACTTGTTCCTGACAGGGATACCCAAGGTGTAATTCCCAGGCTATTTTGTCAAGTTGCCTTGGTTGTGTCGTGTCAAAGGTGTGTAATTCCCGGGCTATTTTGCCAAGTTGCCTTGGTTGTGTATTGTCAAAGGTGTGTAATTCTCAGGCTATT
This sequence comes from Pleurozium schreberi, assembly GCA_006891605.1. Taxonomy (NCBI): domain Eukaryota; kingdom Viridiplantae; phylum Streptophyta; class Bryopsida; order Hypnales; family Hylocomiaceae; genus Pleurozium; species Pleurozium schreberi. The sequence continues at coordinate 7,153 of VACF01000410.1, read as the reverse complement.
TTGCCAAGTTGCCTTAGTTGTTGTGTCGTGTCAGTCCAGTTGTGGCCCTCTGGGGCCATATGTTTCAAAATAAAACTAAAAATAAGGAAGTTTTGGGAATAATTTTTGTCTCATAATTGCAATTGTTGCCCGTTTAGAATTGTCAAACTCGGAAATATAATATTGTTCTCACTTCTCAGCCTACATTCCTGTTCACGTACAGCAAATGGGTGTTGTTAAACCCAAGCACGGATCAGTTCTGCATGGTGCACTTCTCACATAAGGCCACTCAATTCCTGCAACATGGTAGGAGTTGGTGTTTGTCGGCAAAGGTTGTTAGCCACCTGCAGCTTTTTAAGTCGACATATGGCTGTCCAGACTTATCARCACTCTAATCTATTGAACTTATTGAACCCGTACCGTACTAAAAAAGTGGAGGACGCAAAAAAGAAATAAAAACAAAGCACTAAAACAAAATATCAACTCAACAGGTTGGACTGCAAAACCCATGTCGTAGCAAACAATAATTCTCAAAAGAGCCATAAACCAAACGCTAAACAACACTCCGTAATAACAACATTGCAATCAAATACTCTACATATATACTTTCACCCAAACGTAAACTAAAAAGTAACCAACCACTACCAACTAATATAATCCTACCTCACTAAAATACTGACAAATTCAAAAGACCACTTGCACTTGCACAAACTCACAAAAAAGATTTAGAAAAGGTTGGAGTTACTAATACATATATAGAGCAGTCATGTGAACTAAAATTTGACCCAGTCTTCACGAAATAGAAGTATCAGGAATTTGCCCCATGCTAAGTTACATGCAAGAACAATATCCGAGAAAATAGTGCTCGGTATACTGTATGGTGTTAAACCTCGATTCAAATCCTACCTCTAACAGGAAAGAAATCAACCATGTGGGGTAAGGTAAGTTAATACCAACTTGCAATGCTTTTTCTCGATTCTCCACCGCTCTCAAATTTTCAATAGAATATAACCCAATGAGTTACTCTAAGTACACAATCCGAATGGTTTAAACACATAGGAGGTACTGACAGGAAGTGTCTTGCTGCTTCCTAGATCAAAATGGACAAAATCTGCAGAATCCATAGAAAAAAATAAATTATCTTGTCACCCTAACAAGAAGCCTATTCTTCTTACCTGCAGAAAGTAGGAAAATCTTTTCRTCTATGATATCCTCAGCTGCCATGGCCTTCCCTTCGTCTTCCACCTTCTTGTTGTTTAAATAAAGACCACCCTGTCAACACCCGCACATTCACACCGCTGAGTCTTTGGCTATAATTCAAAATCATACATTTCACCTCCAGAAAGAAATGACACTGTTGTCAATAATACACGTTCAAATGTTTGCGTGCAACACCTGACGGCTCAAAAAATAGTTAAGTATCTTTTAAACTGACTGGCGGGTGGCATTACCAGATGCATGACTGAATGGAGCTTTCAAAACCAACCGGGACAGGAGTGCACTAATTTAAGCTAACATAATGCGCTCAGACCTCCTAAATCTGACCCTCTTCAATGACATCCTGGAATATCTTGCCCACAATGTTATTGACTGGAGCACATTTGTCTTACATACAAACTATTTGACCTTTACTATGACTGCAATCCAAGTAGTCACATTAAGGGAGTTAAGAGTGTAATTTGCCAACGTCAAACTACCTCTGATAAGATTAAATTAGTGTAAGCTGAAATGTTACTGAAGAGTACAGAGTTCCCCCCCAAAATAAAATTTAGCGACACTAAATTTGCAGGTGACTCTAAATTGATTAATTCAGTGTGGTTTAGAGAACCTACCATTCAGACCGACGTTCTATAGGGTATGGCAGCTGACGAAGTCCTATCTAAAGTATATAGAGGACCCCATTGTTATACTAAAACCCAAAATTCAATGAGATCAACCGCTAGAGGACCCCATTTTTGTATAAGATAGGAGGTCCATAAAAGAGACCATTAAACAGTTGATCACATTTTTTGGAAGCTAATCCCCGTGAAGTATTTTTCTGTGAATTTTTCCGTGAAAGATAAATAGAACTAGCATTTAACCGAAGTTGCTTTGAATGTTTCGGACCTTTGTGATATTAGTTATGAATTATTGAAGCTGAAATGGCATAGAGCTATAAAAGTGTTTGTTCACCATTGAGACATTTAGAACTGTGTCAAGCGAGGCTTTTAGAACCTGGACGCTTTTAGCACCTCCTACCTTATGTGATTATGGGACGACCTGCACAGGCTAGCGACGTTACAATTCACAATATAGAGGTGAGCAAGGATATATTTACACACCTGCTTAATTAACCGTCGCGACGCAGCTTTACTTTGCAGGAGCCCAGTGCTAACACTCACATCCACCAGAGATGTTCCCACCACAGAGGAGTAATCCACAGAACACGAGGGGACATCCTGTGCAATGGCCTCCAACGCTTGTGAATCCAGCTCGGAAGCGGCCCCCGGTGCCAAAGCCTGCGTTGCTTTTAAAGCCTCGACCAAGCCCTGCTCTCCATGAACAAACAAGGTGACTTCTTCAGCCAATCTTTGGATTGCTTCGTAGGTTTGATTCTCTCAAGAACGAATTAGGGTTTGGCGTAGTTAGATTCAGTCCATATCTCCAATATATGTAATTGAACTTGCTCTTGCATCCCATTTCTGACATTTTGTCGGATCCCACTATATGACTAAGGGTACGGGCAAAAACTCAGAGAATCACGCGTGTTCAAATATTCAAAAGGAATCTAAGGATTTGCAATCACGTTGAAATCATGTTGATTTCAAATCGACAGCCCTAAGCCCTGAACCCTAAACCTTAATACCATACTCTCCCTCAAATCGGACATCCAACTCGCGTTGGTTGCGTCAAAGAACTCTTTAACTTTTATTGGGTTCTTGTATTTGAGATCATCGTATGAGGTTCCCTTTTCGTGCTAAATCTAGATGGTGTGTCATTCATATTTACTCACCATTTCGAATTCCATCAGTTATTACAATTTTTGGAGACTGCCAGTATGTGTTCCCTTTAGAGCGTTGTTGCGTTTCGGATGCGTCTCTTTTAGGTTTACTTGTGTCTTCAACTTTCATTAGTTACTTGTAACAGTTTGAGACTATGTGCTTCCCTTTTGAGGTTCTTTTGCATCTCGGATGGTGTCTCCCTTACGATTTTACTTACCTCTTCGACTGCTTTATATGACAAGTTTGGAGAATATGTGCTCCCTTTTTTTAGTGCTTTCGGATGGCGTGATTGCTGTCTCTTTTAGGTTTTGCTTATYTCTTCTTCGACTTCTGTTGGTTACCTATGACATTTTTGGAGAATATTTGCATTTCGGATGGTCTCTCTTTTTGTTTTATTGACCTTACATTGTCTCTGTGCAGGTGGATGCACTGGACGGTATCGAAGAGATGGCATCAGGAGCAGGAGCGACAGCCCGCATGTCCATCACGTTGAAGTCCTTCGAGAAGATCCGTCCAGGAAAGCTCAAAAACGCGAGCAAAGTGGGCTTGCCCACCACGCGCATCCTCTTCACCTTCAACCGATCCCCACATGTGGACAAGAAATCGCGAGAACAGTTCGAGATGAAGACACGCAAGCAGCTGCTTGTAATGGACATGGATGTGGGCAAACTGCGGGAGAAGTACAACCAGTTGAAGAATCACAACATGCTGGGGGTGCAGCTCAAAGTGAACTTCCATTACAAGACGCGCTTGGACATGAGCCGAATCAAGGGTCAAGGCACGGAGGCCACAGGCGAAGAGCAGCAAAAACAGATGGAAGCAAAGCCATGAGACGAGCTTTCAACGCTTCTTTGATTTCTGGCGTTCACACTAGTGTCGAGAGAATGATTCATACTGCTGGAGAGTCTTTTGCTGCACCGAATTATCCATTCCCTTGCTGTTCAGCATTGTTAGGTACCTGGCTTTTCAGGCTTAGGTGCATTCTTACAGTGATAGAGCAGGGCATGATATGATGGATTCTCCTGTTGCAGTTTTGTCAAGAGTAGGAGGAGAAGAGGAAGGGCCATACTGTAGTTGACTTCAAGGGTTGAATTTCGGTTCTTTACTTAGAACGGATATTTTCAATGAGAGACTACTCTGCTGCAGGTGGGTATGATCATGATTCACATCAATTGAGACACTATTGGTAATTGTCATCACTTTCTGAGTTTCTGTGGTACTAATTGGATGCTCTGTTTCCAATTCAGGAGTTGTTCTTTGGCGTCTTATATCTTTTTCATGAAAGGTCCAAATGTTATGAAACTTGTGCTCAAAGTTGCGCAATTTTGTCTAATTGTTATGGTATAAATTTCATAGACATTGAAAAAAAATTGAGTGACTGATTGATGTTTGAGTACAAGGAGGTATAATTCAAGCAAACAAATATGTAGTTTAAGGTTCTGCATTCTTGGTGTCTTGAATCTTTTTGTGTCTTGAATCTTTTTGTGTTGGAAGGTCTAATTTCAACTGAATTTGTTGGGAAGTTTTTCATTTGTGTTTAATTTTCAAATTGTTAATGATGCGATGGTGTTGGGTGTATTTCAGAGTTCCTATTTTGCCCTTTTTGAGATGGTAGGTTTCTCGCAGCTCCCTTTCACTTGCAGCCAAGATGAAGAATATGTGGGTAGTGAAAATTTCTTCAGCCCTGCTACTGAAAGTGAGAGTGTTTTCAAGCCCTACTTTCCAGAGCCTTCTTCAACAAGTAGGCCTTTGGTTGGAAAAATTCAACCGTGTGACAATAATTTGGATGCTAGAGGGAAGGAAACTCAAGATGAAGAAGACTGTCAAATTTTTGAGCCTACAAAGAAGAAAAGATCTGGACCTGTGAAGAAGAAGATTCCAACCAAGAAAAAAAACAAAAATAAAGAAGTTGAGGAAGTAGACTTGGAGGAGAAAAAAAAGAATTGGCCAGATAGTCATGTTGAGCAACTCATTGCTATTCGAGGCGAAATGCATGGAGAGTTCCAAAAAAATGCTAAAAAACAAGGTAAGCTTTTCTTTTACTATACAAACATTATTTGAATATTTGAATATTATTTTGGAATATGTAGTTCTATATCAATGTATGAATTTTTATTTTATAAATTCAATTTCAAAAACTTTATACATTTTTTTCAGCATTTTCATTTACTTCATATCTTGGAACATTTTCATTAGCTTTATTGTTTTTGAGCATTCTCATGTATTTTATATCTTTGAAGAGTACATTGAATTTTTTGCAGGTGTGGATATATGGATTCGACTTCAAGCACGAATGCTTGCTTCAATTCCTGAATTTTCTCGCACAGGTGAAGCCTGCCGGAAGAAGTTTGAGAACATTTTCAAGTCTTACAAAGATGACAAGCTTGCCAATTCAATCTCTGGAAACAATAGACATGAATGTAAGTTTTATGACTCCTTGGATCAATGGTGGCATCAATCGGGATCTGTTAGAAAACATGTTAGTGCAACTACAATGGACAGTGCAAATGTTGATGCAAAAAATAACAATGAAGAAGTAGATTGTGATGCATTTGAAAATGTGTCTCATGGAGGTGCTTTTCAGTCTAAACTTTCACCACCTCCAAAAAAAAAGAAATTCCATGATCAAGCTTTAATTTACTTTGGGAAAATGGTAGACAATGGAGTAGTAATGCTAGAACATTTTGGCAAAACCAATGAGTTGCTAGGGAAGATAGATCAACATATGGAGCATTTGATTGACAAACTCTAGTTCTCTTCTATGTCAAAACTAGAGTCCAAAGGAAATGTTACTTTTGTTGTTTTGGCAAGATGATCCTTATAGTAACTCTTTGCCAACATTGTGTGACTTCGAACAGCTTCTTGTAACATGGCTTTCATCCTCTCTTTACGATCTACTCTACTTTCACATTCTATCTCTATGTTTTCAGAAGTTGTTGTATCATTTTCCATAGGATCGTTAAATTCAACTTGTACGACTTGTTTTTGCATATTTCTCATTTCCAATATACTTGCTTCAAGTGCATAGAATGTATCTGTATTTCTTAAATCACCAAAAGATTTTGCTCAAGTTTTCTTCATGTCTTCTTCTGCCGTTCTTACCCAATCAAAATTGAATTCTTCTCCATGTATTATGCATAGATTGTGGAGACAAAAGCAAGCTGTCACAATATCTGAAATGTTTCAAAGTAGCATATCAATTTTCTTCAATAATATCCTCCATCTTCCTTTCAAAATGCCAAATGCACGTTCAACAGCCATTCGAGTACTAGATTGAATAAAGTTCCAATGAGTCTTCTCTCTTGATAAGCCTTCTTTAGCTCTCTTGAAAGGTGAATAGAACCATGGACGCATTGGATATGCAGCATCTCCAATGAATTTGTATGGTAAAAAGTCTCCTAACATAGTTTTCTTTCCAATCTCTGATTTTTGAAATAGGGTCCAATCATGTATACTTCCAGCCCAACCAAAATCATAATCCCAAAATTTGCATTGAGCATCCACCACACCTTGCAATAATACTGAATAAAATCCTTTTCTACAATAATATGAAGTAGAATCTTCTGTTGCAGCAATAATTGGAATATGACTACCATCTATTGCTCCAAGAATATATGGAATTCCATGCAAACTTTCGAAGTCTATAGAAATCTGCTTCATCCAATGTAATGTAGGTTTTTGGAAAACCAAAGGTTTCAAAAGCCTTTTCATTCCCTCACAAGTTTCTTGAACAATGATAGAAGCACTAGGTTTAGACATTCCATATAAATCGGCAAGTGTTTGCAAAAAATCACCCGAACCCAATCGATGCAAAGTCAAAGCAATTATATCTTCAATTGGAATGCAAGGTCTCAATCTTGTATCGTTCTTGCTCAAAATTGATGCAAGCAAATTGCACAAATACAAAAATGTAGGTCTACTCACCCGAACACGGTCCTTGAACATTTTTGTACTATAAGATCCAAGAAGAAATTGTGAAGTAAATCCGCCCGGTCGATCAAATTTCCATACCACCCTTTCTTTGCTCCCAAATAATATAAAATCCATCATCATAATTGCTCCATTGTGTTAATGCATAATAACCTTTTGAATTCCCATAATTGAAACAATCACATGCTTCAAAACCGTAAGAGTAGCAAGAGCAACTAAAATTTTCTCCCTTCTACCTTCCATGATGCTAGACCAATAGAAAT